>PVLA01000879.1:0-276119 GCA_004027455.1 Hydrochoerus hydrochaeris
CTTCACTCAATTTTGCAAGTGCCTTAATATTCTTCACACTACAGGTATACCTTACAATCCTCAGGGACAGGGCATTGTTGAACGTGCACATCGTTCTCTTAAGTCCACTATAGATAAAATAAAAGGGGGAACATGGTATCCTACTCGAGGATCCCCCAGAAATATCCTTTCACATGCTCTATTCATTTTAAATTTTTTGGCTTTAGATGCCTCAGGCTGCTCTGCAGTGTCTCGTTTCTGGCATACACAGACACAGACACAATTTGCATCTGTACTTTGGAAAGACCCAGTGACCAATATATGGAATGGCCCTGACCCTGTTCTTATCTGGGGATGAGGCTCAGTCTGTGTTTACTCCAAACAAGAAAAGGAGGCTAGATGGCTACCTGAACGCCTCATAAAACAAATAGATAGCCCTTCATCAAAAACATTATGTGACGCCCAGGAATAATATTCTTTCCTGAGGCACAACCCCCTGTGTTCTCTTACAGATGATACAACT
Source organism: Hydrochoerus hydrochaeris (assembly GCA_004027455.1). NCBI lineage: Eukaryota > Metazoa > Chordata > Mammalia > Rodentia > Hydrochaeridae > Hydrochoerus > Hydrochoerus hydrochaeris. Next base: position 503 of record PVLA01000879.1, read on the forward strand.
TTCCAAGGCCTTATGGGCCATCATTGGACTCCTGACACAACTACACCTAACGGATGACAATCCCCATCAACCCTGGCAGTGGACCATCACTCGCTGGGATAATCGAAAGGTGGTTTGGAAAGAGACCACCTCAGAAAAACCTCCCTCTCTTTCATGTGGGGCGGCCTTTTTCCTTACATTGCCCCCTTATTAGGCCCACTAGCTGCTTTACTGTTATTCCTAACTGTTGGCCCCTGCATTTTCCAAAGGATCATGACACTCCTTAAAAATAGGCTCGATGCATTCATGGCCAAGCCCATTCAGGTACATTATCATCAATTGGAGATGGCAGATCAAAAAACTTGGAGGGAAACAACCCCTACAAATGGCCCATGTAATGATGCGTGAGCCAACTGCCCTGAGACACTGGACAGGCAGCCAGAGACGGGCAACTGGGACACATATGTTACGCCACTGGCCGCCCAAGACAGGCACAGAACCAATTGCTGTCCTGCAGGCCCATGACGGGTAAGGCCTGGTTGGGATCATATGAAGAGTCCTTGACCCAAGACAGGCGCTGTCCTCACAGGGCCTGCCATACTCTTATAAAGTGATAAGGGAGGAGATGTAGGGAGCAGCATGATAGCTTCACGGCTGCCGCTCCATCTCTCCCTCTTGTGGGCATCCAGTGCGTCGGCCTACATTTCCCAGGATCCTCTCACCCCACCCAGGAAATGACGGCGACCCATCCGTAACTTCCCGCCCCCGCTTCTTTATAAGCCAGGAACATTGTTCAATAAACGAGGTTTGATTAGGAAACTTCAACTTGCCTCCGTCTCTCTCTCTTCACCCTGTTCCCGCCCCGTTTTCCTTCCTCTAGGGGAAAACTCACGAATTGGTCCGCAGACCGGATCAGATAGGATGGTGTTTGATCCATAAGCCCAGAAACTAACAGTGGCAAAACACTATAGAATGCTTCAAGAAAACAAGTTTGATTCTAAAATATTTGGAAAAAAATTTTATGTATTGAATAGAAAGTTTGAAAATTACCACAGTCTCAGTAACTCAGTTGTTACCTAACTCTTCATGGGTTTGTTTTTTGTTTTTATTCAGCTTTTAATTTTCATTTTAGTACACATTTGATGTATATAAAGATTACATTCATTATGGGGAGTCGGTACATGTATGAGACACATTTTAATTCTTTCTTCATCCCTTCTCTTCCCACCTCCTTTCCTCCTCTCTTTACCTTTTGGTTCCCTGAGTTTATTTTTCAGTATTCCCAGACTGCATTTTACTGCATCTCAGAGAACTTTCATGCTCAATGAGATTATCCAGACAACAGTCCTTTGAGAACTACAATTAACTATGAAAATATGGGATAAGATATTGTGAGATAAGTTCAGTTTTTCACTATTTCATGCTCCTTTATCTGCCCTCTCTTTTCTAAGCTATCTTCTCCAAATTGTGATATTTTTGATACTAGGAAGGAGCAACAGGAAGAAGGAAAAGGAAATCAGATGATGACAAGGATGATGATAATCACAATGATGATGATGATGATATGATGTGGCTAAAATGTAAAAAGTACCTACTGTGTGCCAGGTGCCTTACAAATACACTTTTAATTCTTATAATGAAGGCTTAGAGAAGTAGTAAAAGGTCACATAGAGCTAATTAATGAGGCAGAGACAGAGGCAGGGGCAGAGTTGGAATCTGAACAGTCTGACTCCAAAGCAAGGTACTTTCTGCATAGTAAGGCTGCCTTCCTCATCAGATTTAAAGCCTCAAACTTCTCCCAGGTCAGAAATTCAAATGAAGGAATGGGATGGAAAAGAAAAGAGCTTTACTGACAAATGGCCTTGAGTAAGACATACTGCAGTAAATCGTATTGGGCTGGTTAGCCCTTAGTTCTCTGAGAATCAGGGGAGGAGCACTTCAGACCCAAAGAGGGAGGATAAAGAATGTATAGTGTGCTAGCTGATTGAGTGTGTCAATTTGAGAAGTTCAGAAGCTTAACTAGAGTGGCTCAGCAATTCTACACCCTGAGGTATGGAGGACCCACCTTCAGGCATCTCATCTGCATCAGAGAATGGATCTGCTTCTACTCTCTGGAATAGCTCCAGTCTTCTCTTTAGTTGGACATGACCTCCTGACTTCCGGTGCACTCTTTGACTTCCCCCTTGGATCCATCAGCCTTCTGGCATAGACTCCTCAGCTTTCCATCACAGACTCACTGGCCTCCTGATGTGGATTTATGTACAGACTGCTGTGCACTCTGCACCTTGGACTGAAACCCTCAGTCTCCAATATGCAGACACCCTCTGCACTCCTCTAATCTAACTGTGGCAGACCATCATAAGCCAATCTTGTAATTTCATATACATTTGTATATCTTGTGTTATATCTGTTTCACTAGTAAAACACTGACTGATACATGTACATACACTTTCAAAGACAGACACCCAAGAGTTCCTTCCTAGAAAGAATAAACAAAAAGATACCCAAGAGTTCCTTCCTAGTAAGAATAAACAAAAAGCTCATCTAAGAGCTCACAGCTTGTAATCCTTTCTACCTTGTGGACTTTTGCCTGCAGGTTTCTTTTTAACTCTCATGGTTGTAGATGAAACTTGGCAGGAGTTGATTTACCAGAAAACCACCCAGGAAGGCAGCACACCTGTCTCATTTCCTTCTTCTTATCTGCAGTGCCAAACAAATAAACTAAAAGTGACTGTCTAGTGGCCTGGTCCAAGGAACTTGCCTGGAAAATTGTTATACTCTGATTACCACCTAAGGGTTCTTTTACAAAGTAAAGGTAAATCAGCATGGCAGAGATTGATCAATTGTTTTGGGGCCTGATTCCTTTTCTTTTCGGATTCCTTACATTTTCCATTCTCCCTTGCAGTTAGGTAATGCCACATGGTGGATTTAGTGAACTGATGGGGACCCTCCTACATGTAGTCCATAGAGACATCTCAAGTGTTATCTGTCTGCATCAATCATCTTAAACTAGATAATAAACCACTCTGAATTTAATGGTTTACAATAACAAAAATGTATATCCTCACACTTCTGTAGGTAGCCGAGGTAGTCGTGACCTGGCTTGGTTTAGGATAGCTCTGCCTACATGTTTAGTAATTGGCCCAAAGTCAGCAGAGCTGGTAGGGGCAAAATGTCCATCATTATCCATCCTGTGATCCTGAGCTATTTATCGATAAAAGTTGTAGGGATGTACAAAACAAGCCAGAGATAGAAAACTTCCAAGCATTTTTCAAATCTGTATTATATTCACTATTTTCTCACTGGCCAAACCAAACATGTGACTAAAACCCAGAACCAGTATAGGAGAGCATCTTAGAGCCTGGATTGAAAAAGACAAATTATTTTGGCGATTTAAAATTTCAAAATATCAATAATGATAGACATTATTTATTTCATAATTACCATGTGTAGGCTCTGACTGAAGTTGCTAGAATTATCCTTGTGTAGATAATATAACTTGTCAGCTCTAAGAGGGTGGGGCTAAAATTTAAGCCCATCAGAGAGGCTGATATCAGAGCTGTTCTCACAGAAGTATGTCTCATGGGTCAAAAGAAGTGCAGCCAAGGCTGAAAGTCAAGGGTTCTGGGATTCATCCTCCTGGGAAGAGGAAAATGAGCAAGTTGACTTCTAGACTCTTTTCAGTTATAACATTTCATGGTTCTAAGTAATAAAGAATAAGTGGGTAAAAGGAGAGCTGTCAATATCACCTTTTTAGCTGCTGTTTCACTATGGTAAACTATATTTCTATCTGAAGTTAAATCTCACCTATTTATTGTGACATTTTACAAAAATTTTTAAGAGACCTACCAATTTGCTTTTTCTCTTTCTCTATCTGTGACTGGTTGCTTATACCGAGGGCCACCTTGAAGCCACTTATGGAAGATGGCAACCCTCCAACAGCCTGGTTGCTTGATGACTGTGTGGAGCAAAGCCTCACCCACCATGCACAGCTGGACATCCTGGTAAGCCATTCAGATTTTAAGGCTCATCTGCTAAGCATCTAGAATTAATCTAGATAACATAAGCGGATATATGTTATTGATTTTTTTTTTTTTTTAGCTTAAAACATGCCCAATATATCCTAACACCATAGCCTGGAAATTGCATGAGTAAGCATTAGCTTTATGGTTAGACACTTTTCTCAAACTTTCTGACAACAAGGCACTGAACATTTTCTCAAGTGACATCAGTGTAGGAGATACTAGGGATGAGAAGATGCCAGAATGTGGAGGAAGTGACAAATCTGAGACATGCTTTACTGATGTATTCAAGCAAACATTTTTTAAATTTTTTTAATTTATAATTTATGAAACTTTTTTAATTTATAATTTATAAAACCTTAAGCCATGCAAGAAATAAAAATATACTCTAAGGCAATCAACCACCTGTAACCATGGAGAGAGGCAAAGATTTAGTACTTACCAGCTGCTGAGTCAAGTTGGAAGTCATAATCAAGATGAAAAATCAAAATCAATGTGGAAAATGGAACACTAGGACCTATAACACTTGAACTTTTGCATCCTCTCTTAACTAAAAATCTCAAAGAAATTCTATAAAATGTAGTTCAGCAAGACTTATAGCTTTCCAGGATAAGTGAGAGATCAACATTTACTGAAAGGCCAGAGATCAAATAAACAAAGTAAATTACCTACAGTTAATAAGAAACAGGGCTTGACTTAATCTGTAAGCTTTCTTCAAGTCCTGTTTGCCTTTCAAAATGTTTTGATTAATCTGCACATTTGCATCATTTTCTTTTGGTCCCACTAGAATTCTGAAAGCAGAAGGACCAGAACCTCATAGAACAAAGAAATTGGTAATGCTTATCTGAGATATGTGGACCTGTTCAACATTCCAAGCAGGACTCTTCACAAAAGAGTCTCTGGAAATATCTCAAAACCAATACCAAATTTAGTGAAAGGGTTCATTCTGCTTCCCTGGACTGTTTACCATGAACTAGATACAGAATTCCAAAGGACTGAAATTCTTAATATCCAGTCTAACTGATGAGAAATAATAATAATAATTATTATAGCTTCCTTATAGCATCCTCATTTTAAGCACTTGCTATAACCAGACTCACTGGTTTAAACATGAATAGTAACATTTATTTTTCACAGTAAATTTATGATACAAATATTATTTCTATTTTATATATGTATTTTATATATTTTCTGTTTTATACATTTTATATATGCAAAACTGAGGCACAAGGAACTAAATTTGCCCAAGACCACCCAATCAGGAAGTTGCAAAGTCAAGATTCAAATCCCAGCTCTCTGTCTCCAATGCCACACTTGCAACCAGTATATTATTAATTCTAATCTAATTCTAATCTATAATTCTAATCTATGTGATCAAATAATTTTTAAATTTTTAAAACTTCATTACAGTAAAAGACAAATTGTCATTAATCCACCTCAAAATACTCTGCACTTAAAGTACACTTATGCCATAGCTCTTGCCTCTCTCTGAAGGGTTCTAGAAGTCTTCTTCCATGTCTTTACAAGATATGCTCAAGCCTATAGTAAATGCTGCTGCTGAGCATTTACTATCCAGCAGAAAGATGGGCTCATGAAAACATAACGGCCTGTCCACACACACTTCACTCACTGGATCTGATACCATGAGACTTCTGGTTCTTCTCCAAAGTCCAAATGACAACATAAATTGATTCAAGACTTCAATCCAACAGGAGAGCACAACTAAAGATTCTGAAAGAGGACTTCCAAAACCCCCTTTAAAAGCAGCAAGGACAATGGAATAAGTGTGTTCAAAGTAAGTGAGAGTATTGTAGAAAGAATAATGACAATGTGTCTTTTGCTGCAGTAACTAAAAGAAATTTAAACTCTGACTGCACTTTTATCACTATATATATATATGTATTTTTATCACTGTATACATTTATATATATACATATATAGGCACACAAGACAGATATTTGCATGTATATTCTGATTTTCTAAGATAGACAGAAGTCAGAATAGTATTTTTATTTCTCCCACATTAAAAAAGGCACGAGACCATTCTGTTTTTAGATCATTTGCCTTTGAAATAAAATCACTAACAGCTCACATTTCTTGGGCCAGAAGAGTCAAAGTCATCAAGTGCTCACAATCTCCATCATACAAAGGTTTGTCAGAGAAATTAGGCTAGTTGAGTGTGAGTTTAAGGAGGCACAGAGCCCACCCAGATAGGATGAGTTTTTCTAAACTTAAATAGCAGATAAATGATTGCCAGGTTTCTGTGAATAACAGATCCATGTCTTCTTTGAAACAATGCCCATGATGCAAGGGACTGCAGCAGGTTCCTATGGGGACTGGAAACCAACCCTGCCATCTGGAGAAGAGCAGAAATGTCCCTCTAACTAAATCTGTGGTCAGTAGAAAAGATGGTTATAAGAAGCCTCTTTTTGACTACCAAGTACATGAACTTGACAAATAGTGAAGAACCAAATTGGAAAGCTGAATAACTTGGCAAAGAGAGAAACTAATTATAAAGGGACCTCAGGAGAAAAACATAAGTCTCCTCTTTTTTCCTGATATCATGTAAATCTTACCCAAATTTTTAAAGAATCTCATAAAATGTGTTCCCTCAAACATAAAGCAACAGATTCTCTCACATACTCTTCCAGTAAATGAGGCACAGAATCAAATTCAATCTGATTTAATAAAAATAAAATACAATAAGATATTTCTTACATTGTCATGTTATATAGTAATATTCTCTACCCTTGCATTCACATTATTCAATGTAAATACTGCCCATGTTCCAGGGATCAGTCTGATAATTTCAGTAATTGATCAGATGCATAAAATCAAATTTTTTATTATGATAGAAAACCACAACATAAAATGTACCATTTTAAACTACACTTCAATGTCATTAAATACATTCACACTGTTGTTCAAGTTTAAATCTAATTTTTATAAAGGATTCACTATAGTGGCAAAGAAGAAAACATCTCAGAAATACACATTTGCATATATAATATACACACATGCCATATGTATGGGGCATTGATTAAATTGACTTCACTTTTAGGCATTTATATAAAAATACTTTGGCATTTAGAAAGCTCAACAAGAGTATTTAGTTTAGTGTCATGGTAATATCAATAGCTCATATCTTGGATTCTCTTTGTTTTTTAGCATACAAAACAGATACAGGCAATAATAAAAGAAGAGGCAAGTATAAAATGATAAGTATTTTTAAAAGCCCTAAAATAGACAACTTGAAAACCCTTCAGAGAGCTAAATGAGAAGCTCTTATACAAGTTCATCTGACAGGGAAAGCAAGAGATCAAGCAATAATGCAAATAAAAAATACATTAACCTCTGCCTTCCCCCTCATTTGGCATTGGTAAGCCTGTGATTATACACCATAATGGTGTGACTTTAAGTAAACCTTGGTACAATTTGTCAAGCATCCTAAAACATTTGAGATACATTACTGGAGTCCATATGAAATCTACCTTGTTAGAGAAGATTGGTAAATACCAATTTTAGTGTCAATCAAAGAATTTCTGTCTTAGCCACACCTTTCTGGTTTTTCTCTTTCTAGCAATCCAAGGTTGGAAGTGTGTGGTTTTCTGATGGAGACTGACATTCATAGTTATCCATGCATTCCTGATCATTTCTTCTTCCCTAATGAGGCAAAAAATCTAGGCAGCTTTGGATCTCAAGAGTTTTATTTCCATACCATTATTCTCATCAAAAAGCATTTATTAAACAGCCAATTATAGATAATGCTGTGAAAGCCTTCATCTCTGTGTAAAGAGAACTATATGACACAAGTCCAATACTCTATAAAGTCCTAATCTACTCAGAAGCAAGCAGGTGGAGATCATTGCTCTGACTCCTTACTCAGGTTTTATAACAACTCCTTTCTTTCCTGATCTCGTGTAAATCCTACCCAAACTCAAGGTGCCACAAAAAATATCACAAAATCACCAACATAAAATGAATACTAATTTACCTTAACTTTAAGAATAATGGGCATGTCATTAGACAGACTTCACCTACACTACCACCACACAAAGAACCCAATCAGAGACTAGCACATTTTCATTTCAGTTCAAGAGACTTAATTTCACACATGAAACCGAATCTAGATGATTTATACTATCCATACAGTAGGGCATGGAAGGATGATTTTACAAAGTGAAATCAAACTAAACTTGATAATCTCAAAGAGGCTGGTGATCAATTATGAACTCAGTTCACATTAATCAAAGGAGAGTTGGTCTAGCATTTGTATCATGTATCAGTGGGTCTAACCTTTGGAAAAAAGTGGAGTAACCCCAGTCTCCAAACAGTGACCAACAATGGTGATGTAATATTCTTGAGTAGGCTTTCCCTCCCCAGAGGAAAAAAGCATGATTTAATTAAATGTGTATCTCTTTGTCAGCCAACCAACCAGAGGTCAGGCTTGTGCTAAAGACTTGTGTGAACTTGGAAAAGTCATTTAGCTTCTTTGAGTATGATATTTATCTATAAGATGGGCATGATGATTCATACCCATGCATTTATTATTAGAAGTTTATGAAAGAGCTTGTGAGATACTTGATATACCATAGACACCCAACTGATGGGTGTTCACCTATTTGAGTGACAGGTTCTCCCACTGTAAAATAGAGGCCCCTGATATAAAAATCTGTATGTTTTATTTGACCTATAAGAGCAATTAAACATTTAAATTATATGCACCATTAAGGCCAATATCCAAAATATGTGAGTAACTGGTACAACTCAATAAAGACAACCAAAAACCTGATTAATAAAGGACAAAGGACTTGAAAAGATATTTCTCCAAAAGAGGTATACAAATAAACAGCAAGTATATTAAAAGATGCCCAGTCATAAATTATCAAGGAAACATAAATCAAAAATGCAAGAAGATACTATATCACATCTGTCATGATGGCTGTATTCAAAAATTACATGTGTACACAATATAAATATATATGTATTTATGTGTGCACATTAGCAAGGATGTATAAATTGGAACCCAAGTACCCTATTGGTACAAACATAAAATAGTTCAGCAGCTTTGGAAAAAAATGTGGAGGTGACCTCAAAAATTAAAGTAGAGCTATCATGTGATACAGCTATCCTAACTTCTCGGCATATTTCCAAAATAATTGAAATCAAGATCTTGAAAGGACATCTACAGAGACAAGGAGATCCAAGATGGCCGATTGATAGGTAGCACCATAGAACCTCTTTGAAAAAAACAACTCAGATGCTAGAGTCTAACATCATGGAGAAGATCAGATAAAAGGAGTGGAATTCTCATGACCCAAGAAGAAACTGAGGAAAAGAAAAAGAAAAAAAAGAAGCGCAGATGGAGGGCTGGAGCTTGGCACGCTCCGGTTGCTATATCGGGCACGTCTTAGAGGTGGGCAATTCACAATTGAACGAACTGAGGTTGCATCCCCGCCAAGAGCAAGAGTGGGGGTTGGTGAGCTCAAGACCCTTGGCAGGAGAAGGCACTGCAACAGGGAGTGGAAACGGCAAGTGGAGCTGCACGGACTTTGGTAAGTGATGGGAACTGGATTCCCCAGAGCAGGATGACCAACTAGACGACATTTTGGAGTTGGGAAGGACAGGCTTGAATCAACAACTGAGGTGGCATCAGTCAGTAGCTCCTGGCCCAAAGCAGATTGGTGGGATCTGCTTGGGCTGGGCCATGCCCCTGGTCGGAACCCAATAGCCAGGGATGAAGCTGTCCTAAACCTGTGAAATCCACAGGGAACACACAAACATGCTGGAAGCACTCACTGGTTGACTGATGTAGGGGGAGGGGCCGGCCCACATCACCCCTGCATGTGCATTGCAGATCAGTAGCAGACTGGGGGAGGTGGCACTTCCCTAGCCAGTGCACTGCAGAAAAACTGTAAGCAATAGGAAAGGCTTGGAGACCTCCACCACTCACTGGAAACATGACAAGACAGAGAAACAGCAAAAGGCCTCCAACTGCCAAACCAGGGAAAGTGAGTCCAGGAGAGGTAAATGCAGAGGAACTTGAGGGCAGCAAACATGCAATATCAGACACAGCCTCATAGGAAATAAAGAAATATTTCTGTGACCTCATCAACAAATTTAAATCTGAAATTCTAATTCAGGTGAAGCAAGATATAAGAAGTTTAATAAAAGAAATGCTGGATAATCCTCAAAAAGACACAAATGGAAGAATGGGGAAACCCAGAAAAAGGAGAGAAGCCTTTGATGAAGAATATAAACAAAATCTAGAATACATGAAACAGATCCAAAGAGAATATCAGGAAATTAAAAACTCCATTGAAAGCTGGCAAAACTTCTTAAAAGAAACTAGACAGACTTTCAAAACTTGAAGATAGATTTGCAATGTATGATTGTGAAAGGAAGGATCTCTTAAAAATAACAAGGAACCAGGAAGTAATGATACAAAGGCTAGAAGATGACAAGAGGATTTATAACCTAAGAATAAAAATTGGGAACAAAGATGCAGGGACTAATACAAAGGAAATAAAAAGGCTATTCACAGAAATAATTAAGGAAAACTTCCCAAACATAGGAAATGGAAGTGATGTTCAGATATGAGGCATACAGAACTCCAGCCAGCTACAACCAAAACAGATCTATGCCCAGATATATAATAGTCAAGATCCCAGGTATTCAGCACAACAACAGAATATTAAAAGTGGTCAGAGAAAAGAAACAGATTACCTATAAAGGAAAACTCATCAAAATCACAGCAGACTTCTCAATGCAAACTATCAAATCAAGAAGAGCTTGGAGCGAAATATTCCAAGCCCTAAAAGAAAATAACCTCCAAACTAGATTGATGTACCCTGCAAAACTTTCTCTCAAAATTAATGGAGAGACAAGATATTTCCATGACAAAGAGGAACTAGGGGAGTTGTGACCACCAATCCAACCCTACAAAGAATAATGATGGACATTCTAGAAAGAGAGAAGAAAATCACCCGGATTCCAGGAACAATGGCAGAAAGGTCTCAGTGAAAGTGGCAGACAGTGGAATGAAGGAAAAAAGAAAACAACAATGACAGAAAAATAGCATAGAAGATATAAGGCAGAGAAGATTGGCTATATCGTTGTTTTGTCTTGACTGATTTTATTTGAATCTGGTATGCTTGAGAGTATCAAGTCTGAGAGTAGAGGCAACTACTCTGAAGATGACAAGGTTCAATAGGATACCCATTCTGGTTTGATAATTAACTGGCTTTGAAGTCCTATAATGTCTCCAATGTTTAGTTTCTATTAATAGTGTAATGCAGTGCTACGTTTAATTATACTATGTTTGACGATATAGACAATTTTATTGAAAATAACAAGAGACATCATAGTAACTACCATAGATCACCTAGTATTATGGTTTTATATGTCCTTTTCATTTTGTGTTTCTCTAGGAATTTGTATTGTTAACTTGTTTTGACTTGTTTCTCCCTCTAATACAGAAAGGCTAGGTATACATGTAGAGACTTATACATGTGTAGAACTTCTAAACAGTTTACAAGAATGGATTATAGTTATTATAAAGAAAAAGAGAGTAAAAGAAAGTATTCTAAAGGATATAACTGTAGGATTGATAACCATATTACTAAGTTTTTGTTGGATAGATGAACAGAACTGGTTGCAGTCTCACTGTTTAAATGTCTACTTTGTAGGCTTTACTTTTGTAACTTGAACAACTACTTCTAAGAGGGAAATATGTAATTATCAACTAGAGATTTCTTACTGGTTATTATTTTTTTTTTGTTTTGTTTTGAAATTTTGTATTATTTCTACCCTCTTTATGTTTCATTTTTTTCTTTAAATAAAAAAAAATTTAAAAAAAAGAAAGGACATCTACATTCCCATCTTCATCATAGTATTGTTCATAATGGTCAAGATACCAACCCATGTCTATCAGCAGATGAATGGATTAACAAATGTGATATATATATATATATATATATATATATATATATATATTATTCAGTTTAGAAAAAAAGAAAGATATTCTATCATTTGCAACAAGGATGAATCAATCCTCAGCCTTTTGGGTAAGATCAAGGGCAACAAATATGATCCTGGATGTCATTATGCTCAGTAAAATAATCCAACCACAGAAGGACAGATACTACATGAATCTACTCATATAGATTCATATGAAATCTGTAATAGTCAAATTCATAGGGGCAGAAACTACAATACTGGTCGCAAGGGTGAGAATGTGAAACAGAAATTGTTCATTGGCCATAAAGTTTGTTATGCAGGTTGAATAAATTCTAAAGATGTATCATATAATACAGTGCCAATTATTAACAAAGCAGTACTGTGCACTTCAAAATATTTTGAGGGTAGATCTCATGTTAATCCCCCCAGAAAAGGACACAGAAAACCCAGGGAGGTGCTGAGTATATCCACTTATCTGAGCTGATGATCTCATTGGCATTTGCATTTGTCCAAACTCTAAATTGCATAAATTTCATACACACGGTTCTTTATGTATGAAGAGGCTGTCTTCAAAAATCAGGAAAATTTTCTATAAAAGTATATGCTATCAATTTTAAAAAAATAAAATTTCTGGAAAACAAAAGCTATACTTTCCAAGACCAATCCATTCATGGAACCCTAAAAAGGGCAGTCCCGTTCATTGATTGATTTATAATTGATTTTGATTAAAAGAACTGTAAACACTTATGGGATGCAATGTGATAATGTAACACATGAACACAATATGGAATGAATGAATAAAGCTAGTGGGGATATCCATCAACTTTATTATCTATCACTTTCATGGTTAGACCACTGAAATTTTATCTCTTGGTTATTTTGAAATATACAGTACATTACTGTTGGCATTCCCTTTAAAAGAGGTGCAAATTCTTCAGGTCACCACAGACCCAACCTGGCAGGCTGTCCTAAGTCTCCTTGGGTACAAAGACTCTGAAAGCATTAGCTTTGAAAGCTTTGATGTATCCCAAGGAGTATAGTCCTTTAAACAAAGTCAAGATGTAAAACATTTTTATTCCAAGGAAAAACAAGAAGCTGTTTATGCCATTTTTATGGATGCATAACCATGACAGAAACAAAGAATAGTATTCTTAATCTTCTTGCTCTATTCTGGTCTTCACCTTGTTTTATGAAACACTCTCCTAAGTGATCTGACTTCCATCTGCACACATGATAAGACCTAGAGCAGTGGTGGTGAACCTGTGGCATGAGTGGCACAATGAGGTGTTTGAAAAGCCCTAAAGTGTTTGTCATCACTGACGTAGAAGATCGGTTCTTCATCATGATTCCCAGACAGGCTTGTATGACCTTGACCCATTCTACCAAGTAGACAGATAAAATGCATTGACAGATGATCTTGTTTGTAATGAAATGGTCTTATGCTTGTTAAGTCTCTGAATAAGTTCAGTGAGGCTTCAGAGCAGAGACTTACACAGGACACTGACCTATTGTGTCCCTGTCCTAGGACACTGTGGAGGGAAAAACCTAAGAGCTATGGTCCTCTCTTAGGGCCTTAAAAAATTAGGCTAGTAGTTCAGTTGGTAGACATGTTATCTTTCAACATCAGTAAAGCATAGAAGAGATTTTAAACTTCAGATTTCTTAGGAGTAGTTAACATATTATGTGTTAAAACACAAAAGTTCATATGGATACATCAGGTGTGGTGCACAGTAAGTGCTTAGCAAACAGGGAACTACTGTTTACCATATAAAAGAACTCATACAACTATCAAAATGATAATTGTGATGTTTTGTCACCCAGAGCTTCTCATCAGAACCCCCATAAAGTGAATCTCAATAAATCCCCTGAGAACCACATTTATCAGAATTTTTATTCCCTAAGGTCCCCTTCCCACACATGGAGATATGCACATATGTCACTATTCCCTAGTAACACCTCCTTCAAAGGAACTGTGCAATGAAAGACTAGGCAATAAAAAATTAGTTTCCTATCAAAGTCCTCATTCTAAGTGGTTTTGCCATAGAGCTTGAAAACCAACCATCTTTCAGACTGTCTCTCCAGTGAGGCACGAATACCTCTGCTAATGTCAATTCAATCACCAGCAAATCAGAAGACTTTGGCTGAGTCTGAGCTTGTTCTTCAAAGCTATTATTTAACTGGTGGCTGCTGACTTGGCTGGCAAACTTATCATAATACAGAACAAGTAATGGCCAGTCTCTTTTTTGACCTCACATTTCATTATCAAGTGTTTCTTTTTTTCTATTATTTAAAAAGAAAATAAGCAAAACAGAAAAAGGGGTAGAAACAATACAGAATTTCAGAAAAAAAAACAGTGAGAAATCACTAGTTGATAAATTACATATTGTCTTCTTAGACATAGCTGTTCAACTTACAAAATTAAAGCATATTAAGTAGATAGTCAAACAGTGAGGCTGCAAAGAAGTTCAATGATCCAGTAACAACTTAGCAAAATGGTTATGTTAATACAGAATTTCAAAAAAAAAAGATAAGTGATAGGAAATCACTAGTTAATAAATTACATATTGTCCTCTTAGAAAAAGTTGTTCAAGTTACAAAATTAAAGCATACAAAGTAGATAGTCCAACAGTGAGAGTGTAAACAACTACACATGCATGAATCTCTACATGTATTTCTATCCTTTCTGTATTAGAGGGAAAAACAAAACTTACCAAGACAAAACAAAACAAATTCCTATAAAAACATGAAACCAAAAAGTCATATAAAAACACAGTACAAGGTGATCTACAATGATTACTGTGTTTTTTCTTATTGTCTTCAATAGAATGTCTGTATCATCAGGCATAATTGAATATAGCAGTATAATTGAGTATAGCAGTAAATAACAATATTAGTAAAATAAAACATTGTAGACAGTATAAAACTTCAAAGGCAGGTAATAATCAAACCAGAGTGATATTCTAGTGGATCTTGTCATCTTAAGTGCAGTTGCCTATACTCTCAGACTTGATACTATCAATCATAACAGCTTTGAATAAAATGTATCAATACAAAACAGTGATCCAATAAACCAGATTTGATTACAATCAGTCATGGTAAAACAGTGTAGGTTTGAAAGAACTTTAGATTAAGTTAATAGGAAATTAAGGATGATTACTGTACTACATCCTGTTATTTTCAGGATTACTGTCTGTGCCTTTAAATCTAGTACAGGTAGAATGACTGGAACAGAATATAATACATCTAAGCAGAGTAGTGTGAGTAATGTGGGTTTTAAATCCTGGTGCACTATTAACAATATAGCATATCAAGGCCATCTATGTTAGTTTCTAGTTATCCTTCTCTGCCTCATTTCTGCTATGCTATTTTTCTGCCTTTATTTAGTTTTCTCCTTCATTCTACTGCCTGCCCCACTCATTGAGGCCTTTCTGCCATTTTTCCTAAAATCCTGGTATTTTTTTTCTTTCTCTCTAGAATGTCCTTCAGTATTCTCTGTA
The DNA here is from genome assembly GCA_004027455.1 of Hydrochoerus hydrochaeris. Classification (NCBI taxonomy): domain Eukaryota; kingdom Metazoa; phylum Chordata; class Mammalia; order Rodentia; family Hydrochaeridae; genus Hydrochoerus; species Hydrochoerus hydrochaeris. The sequence goes on from PVLA01000879.1 coordinate 15,960, forward strand.
GGGTTGGATTGGTGGTCACAAACTCCCCCAGTTCCTCTTTGTCATGGAAGCATCTTGTTTCTCCATTAATTTCTAGTGACAGTTTTGTAAGGTACATCAATCTGGGCTGGAGGTTATCTTCTTTCAGGGCTTGAAATACTTCACATCAAGCTCTTCTTGATCTGATGGTCTGTGTCGAGAAGTCAGCCATGATCCCAATGGGCTTACCTTTATAGGTAATCTGTTTCTTTTCTCTGATGGCTTTTAATATTCTGTTTTTATATTGAATTTCTGGTATCTTGATTATTATATGTCTGGGTGTAGCTCTGTTTTGGTTGTAGGTGGCTGGAGTTCTGTATGCCTCACATAACTGAATGTCATTTTCTCTTCCCATGCTTGGGAAGTTTTCCTTAATTATTTCCATGAATAGCCTTTGTAATTTGCCTGTTTGTATTCCTGCTTCTTCCTTCACATTTCTTATTCTTAAATTATAGATTCTCTTGTTGTCTTCTAGCCTTTGTATTTTTACTGCCTGTTTCCTTGTTATTTTTAAGAGATCTTTCCTTTCATGTTCACACATTGCAAACTTGTCTTCAAGTTTTAATAGTCTATCCTGAGATTCTTTTAAGGAGTTTTGCCAGCTTTCAGTGGGGTTTTTAATTTCCTGGTAGTCTCTTTGAATCTGCTTCATGTATTCTATATTTTCTTTATCGAATGTTTCTCTCCTTTTTTGTGTGTTCTTTCCTTCTTCTGTCTGTATCATCCTGAGAGATGCTTCCTGAGAGCATTTCTTTTATTACTCTACTCATATCCTGCTTTACCTGATTTAATATTTCAGTTTTGAGTTTGTCTACAAGGTCCTGAAGATATCTCTTAATGTCTATTGAAGCCATGTCTGATGTTGCATGTTTGCCACCCTCAGTCCCTCTTGTTTTTCCCTCTCCTGGATCAGCGCTCTCAGGGTTCTGGGCTGGGGGCTTCCTCTTGCTTCTCTCTCCTGTCATGGACCTGGTTTCCTCCACACAGGCTACAGTGCAGGTCCCAGCCTCCTTCCCTGTTGGCCACGTTTCCTGCGAAGCATGCTGGCAAGGGACCTCCACCCTCTCCTGCCTGCTCTTGTCACTGAGGTGCAGCAGCGGCTGCCTATGCCTGTCCCTCCCCACCCTGCCAGCCAAACTTCAAGTGCCTTCACCCGGTTAGTGCTTTCTAGGCACAGGGAATAGATTTGAGATGACTCATTGGGTCCCGGCCAGGGGCACAGCCCAGTCCAAGCAAATCCCAGGAATCTGCTCTTGGGAGGGAGGAACCAACTGAAGTCACTGTGGCTCCCAGTTCAAGCTCCTCCCGCCAGATTCCAACATGCTGCCCATTTGGCCTCGCCCTTCACGTTGGGGGCGGTCTCATTCCCAGCACTGACCATGGACCAATGAAGTTCCCTCTGCCAGCTCCACTCTCCCCTGGGCCCACCAACCCCCAACCTCAGCACTGCTGTGCTTCCTATGAATGGCGGCAGGAACAAGTTTGGGTGGCTCTGCCTGCCGGTGGGGATTCAGGCTGTTGTAAACTTGGCAGGTCGTCATGAACAAAAATGCTGTGTCCAGTAATTTCTAGCTGTTTCAGTTGTAGTCCCAATGTATTTGACAAGCTTTTTTATGTTTTAATTTCTTCCTGTGTCAAGAAGATACATCTCCCTCTGTCTGGGTCTTTTTTTCTGGCATTTAAGTTATTTCTTCCAGGAGGCTTTGTATTTTGTTGCTCACTGATCAGCCATCTTGACCTCCTCTATCCAGTGTTTCTTAAAGTGTGTCCCACAGATTAGTAGTCTCAGGGCTATCAAAGTGTACTAACAGTTTAACCAGGGATGGGAAACTAAGACCTCTCTCCTCTTCTTGGAGATTCAAAGGATACATTCACACAGGGCAGGGAGAAGAATTGCAGTTAAGAATCTTTCTTTAAACATCATTTAATTTTGCATTTCCCATATTAATGTGACCACACAACTCTACTTTGGCAGCTTCTTAGTGACATTCTACAAAGTGGATTTTTGTGGGGGAGGGCTGCCACAAAAAAAAGTAGATTTTCTATGATATATATTTTAGGAAATTATTAGGGTAATTGTGTACCATCATTTAAACTAGTCACTTTCAAATGAAAGTCAGGCATAGCATTTTTCATCATTTTGCACTTTTTTTAATTTTGTGGAAAAAATAAAACAATATTTCATAACCAAATAATAGGAGAATAACAGTAACTAATGCATTACATATTGTTATCTTCAAAGTAGTTACTCAGAGATATGGGCATAAAAATTCTCCAAATGATATTAGCACAAACTTTTCTTTTCAATGAACTAAGAGAAACTAGTAGTATAACTAGCTTGTTTTTTTCCTTTCCCTTCTTTTCTTTCCCCCTTCCACCACCCTAGTTCTTCTGTCTTTTTGAACAATTTCTTCCTATTTCACAATATTGATTGTACATTTTGGTCCTTATTTACTCTTCCAGTTTATTACACTAGGGAGACATTATGATACTTATACATGTGAGCCTGATATATTTCACTTGTGAGTATGGGCTCAAGTTGCATCTAGTTACCTATAAATGTCTCAAGTTTATCCTTCTTTGTGACTGAGTAGTACTCCATTGTATAAAAAGACCACATCATTTCTATCTATTACTCAGTTGATGGCCATCTCAGTTGTTGACATATGCAGAGTGGTTCTATGCTAGAGAAACCAGTACATATATCAAGTCTAGATGGCAACAGTACTCACTTTCAGTCTCAACTCTGCCCTAAATCCTAGAACCAGCCCTGCTTCTTGTCAGGAAGAATAAAACAAGCTCAAGAACCAGGAGTTTTAATCCTGATCCTACCCTGATCATGGTCCTGACCAAGTACCTACACTGTGCCTCGAATCTTATCCTCCCACTGCCTCATCTTGACCTCATGGCTGCCCTCAACTGGTGCTTCAGGCCTGCTTCCCACTGCTCCTTCTCAAAGATCAAAATTTCAACCCAAATCTTAGATATCAGAAAGACTTCCCTGAAGCTCATTGTCAATTCCCTTTACTTTCTATTTATTGCCTAAAAGAATCTTCTGGATTCTGGGTTACTCATCTGTTGTCTGCTATGCTCCTGGCCCTTTGATGTACATCAGTCTCTTGTGTTGTCTACAGATCCAACCTTCCCATTTTCAATCCAAATTCGCTTTATTTTATAATTTATAAGAGTAGTTTTAGAAAACCTAGGAATAACATACTCCATTCACAATATTTTGCCTAGAGGCACTATGTTAATATTCCAAGGCTTACATTAACTAAATAAAAAGATTACAAATACTGTCATGAAGGCAGGTAAAATCTATTAACTTCTCAATTAACATTTACCTACCCTCACACTTGTACCACTGACATGAAATATAAAAAGAAATGACACTGCTCACTTCCCAAGCCACTGTAACTCTTCTGATACATCACTTATCTTTAGATAATGTCTGGTTGAGAAACAGAGCTCCCTCTCAAATACACACAGAGCTTATGAATGACCAACAATCACACTGGATAGAGTTTCAAGGAATGAGGCCATTGAAACAGTTCTCAAGAAAAGTCAACCACATCTGTGTCTCTCTCCAACTATCACATAGCCATCTATCCTCTACCACCTCTCTGTTTGAAAATACTGAAGTTTCCAACAGTATCTCAATGCAAATGGAAGGCAAAGGGAAATTAACCCTTGGGTGCCATTTCTTAGAATTGCTCTAAGTGGCTAACTTCATATCTAAGTAGCTGAGACATAACTGAACCCATTTAGATGGCAAGCCAGAAAGTAAAAGCTGACATTTTTGATAGACAGGCTGCTGCTAAAGAAAAAAGAAAAGTAAAAATAACATGTAAAATTCTCTGATCAAACCCTCATCTGATCAAACCCTCATCTGTTTTCGGTTACTACTATTCAGGTATAGAAAATAATATGCATGGATTTGTTCACTAAGCAGACCTACAGAATTATTGTCCAGCAACCTCAGCATACAGCCCTAGACTTACCAACACGCAGAAGGCAGTCATCCAAGTAGGTAAGTGATGGAATTTACTGACCTATATCAGGCAGACATATTCATTATGCCAAGTAATATGTACCAAAATATGATTTATTTTCTAGGCATAAAGCAGAATCAGCCTTTGTGATGAAGTCTTTGTTAGACAGGTGGCAGGAAGATAACAACCCTCCTGAGTGAGACACTCAACGTGACAGGCATTTCTGTGCTGGGAAAAGGAGATGGGAAACATTAGTCACATGATCTCCCATGAGGCTCTGGCAGAGAGTAGAGGAAGAGGCCATCTTTGGGAAAAATATCTCTAGAATTTTTGGCTCTCCTTGGAAGTTCCTTATTCTACCATAGCTTTGCAGCTATAAGGGATCCTGGGGAGCTACATGGAAAATCTCTAGGCCAGTCTTTGTCATTTACATAAGGCCTTCTAATGCTCCTTCCAGATTTAATATTTCATAATTCTTTGTAAAAAAATTATATTTTTTACTTTTATACCTCCTACTTGTTATCATCCTGTGCCACCAATTTCTTCTGGGACCCACACAAAAAAAAATGGAAAAAAGCTAGCAGTTACAAATAAGAAGATATAGTTCATGGGCTGTCCCTTCTTGTGTCTTGTGTCTTCATATCAGATACCTCTAGAGCTAGAACATTGTTCTGCCCATGATAGATAACTGCTAAAATGATTCCCAATGATCTCTGCCTCCTAGTGTTCATGCTCATATGTAATCTTCACCACTTAAATGTAAGCTAGTTCTACGGAATTGGTTTTCATAAGTAGAGTACAACTAAAGTGATGGAATGTAAGTTCCAAGTTTAGGTCACAAAAGACTGCAGCTTTGAGTCTTGTTCACACTGTCCAGCTCTCCTCACATGGTGCTTTTGATACAACAAGGTGCATGTCAGGAGCTGCCCTGTCAAAAGGCCACCTGGCACGACAAGGGAAGCATTAGGCCAACAGCCAGTGAGTCTAACAGTCTGAAGGAATGTATCCTGCCAACAACCATACAGCTGAATGTGGAGGCAGACCTGTTCCCAGTCTCAAGCTGACTACAGCCTACTTGATACCTTGGTTAGTGTTTGTAAGAGATCCTGAGTCAGAGAACCCAACCACAGCACACCTGAATTTTTACCCCATAGAAACTATGAAATAATAAACGTGATTATTTCCAGTTGCTAAGTTTAATGGTAATTTGTTATATAGCCATAGAAACAACAGTATAAACTACTTCTGTAGAAGTGACATGTGGTAAGTAAGAGAGAGAATAAATCAGGGGTATAGCAATGAATGAAACAGGCCATCTATATGACTCAGATTCTCTAGCCTCAAATTAAAAAAAAAAAGAAGAAGAAGAATATAACAACCTACTCTCATCAAAGAGAGAGAGAGAGTGTTACGGTTCTGATCTGAAATGTCACCTAAAAGCTAAGAAGTTAAAGGATTGGTATCTAATACAACAGTATGCAGATGTGTAACCTTTGGCAGTGATTGGATCATGAGGGCTCTAATCTCATCAAAAGATTAATCCATTTATGAGTTCATAATTTTATGGGGCATGTCAAGTCAGTGGAAACTTCAAGAGCTGGAGCTTAGTTAGAAGGGAGGTTATTGGGAACATCCCCTTAAAGAGTATATATATCCCTGACCTCCTCCTCCTCCTCCTCCTCTTCTTCTCCTTCTTCTTCTTCCTCTCTCTCTCTCTCTCTCTCTCTCTCTCTCTCTCTCTCTCTTGCTTTCTACTTCCAGGCCCCCAGGAAGTTAGCAGCCTCTTCTGTGCCATGTCCCTAACATCATGATGTTTTGCCTTTCCATAAACCCAGAAACAATGGAACGAAGTACTATGAACTGAATCCATAAGCCAAAACAAACCTTTCCTCCTTCAAGTTGATTTATCTCAGGCATTTTTGCCACAGTAGTGGAAAACTAACTAACACAGGTCGGAAACAGATTTAGAGGATAATGTTTGAACAAATATGCATTTGAGGCTGGGAATATATCTTTTTGTAGTTCACTCACCTAGCACAGTGGCTGGTACTTAGAAAATACTCAAAAAATATTTGCTGAATAAATGAAAAGAGTGAACAAAAAAAACATTTCAGTATAAGTATCATTAACTGGAACTATGGGAATGGTAACAATTATAAGGGAGATTTCCTTGACACTTCTATCCACATGTAACCACTATAGTGTACCTTTCCTTAGGATCCTAAAGAGAAGGTAGAGGAAGCCTCTTAGGTACTCACAGAATATGATCATATAATTTTCTCTCAACTCATTCATTTGTGGAAACACACAAAAGCTAGAGGTTCAACTATCTTGATTTACAAACTTAGGAATTACAGACTAACCAGCCTTACTTTTTTGCTGTAGAAGGCACTGTCTTATAAAGTGTTCCTTTAAATAGGAGCTCCCCTAGCACCTCCCAATACTTACTTCCAGATCATTAACCACTTAACAGAGAAGCTGAGGAGAAGACAAAACTGAATACCATTCCCTTTGGTAGGCGTTGCGCCTACCCACAATCAGTCAGAAGGAAAACAAAGCCTTCCTCAATTCTAAGACTCATCAAGGGAAAGATGAGTCTCGATTTACAAGGGGAAGAAAGCTAAAGCAAAACTGTAAATTTCTGAAAAACTTAACCTTTCCAGGATTCCTCTGGATAACTGAAGGGCCGTTTATACCTGTTCTGATGAATTCAGTTCTCTTGACTGAGTTAAAACAGAAAAACTAAAATGAAGCTAAATAAAGCATCTGAAGGACAACCAACAGGCCAGGCATGATACAGCAAACTAACATGGCCTCTAGTGGTGCCCACCTCTGGGTACTCACACTTCTGTGTAGTCTCCTTCTTCTGAGTGTGATTGGAATTTGTGACTTACTTTTATCACAATATGACAAAGTGATGGGGTGTGCCAGTCACTTCCGAAATTACATTAGGTAAGATCGCAACCTCCGTTTTGTTTCTCTCTTTCTTTCTAGCTCCAGTTTCTCTCTCCCTCTCTCCCCTTCTCCCTCACCCTCCCCTTCTCCTCCTTGTGATTTTGATCTACAAAGCTTCCTGTAAGAGGTGGGTTCATTGCCAACCCACTTTCCAGGCTCCTTCAGTCTCTCAGGAGCTCTCTCTCTCTCTCTCTCTCTCAATAAATAGTTCCTACTGTTAACCTCTGTTGCTCTTTAGAATTCTTTGATGTTGGGACTCAGCACATCTGACATCTAGCAGGTTAGGAGTTGCCTATCATTTCTCCTGTACCAAAACCTAGATTGTAACATGTGAGAAATCCAAAAGCAGAAGGCACACTTAGCTGGATTCCTGATTCTCAGAATCTGGGATTTAATAATGCATCATATGAAGCTTTAAGCTCCTAAGTTTGTGGCAATACATTAAACAACAAAAGATAACTAATACACAGAATCATAATTTGAACTCAACACAATGTCATAAAGAGTTTAGGCCTGGTATCTATTTGCTATTATCATAAGCAATAGTAATACCTGGGAAACTTGGTTTTTTAGTCGAACCAAGATTGTTCTTTGTACCACAAATTGCAATATCATGTAATAAATTTTATAAAAATGATGAAAAAATCCCAAAGACATTAGGGATGGATTTTAGGACCAAGCGAAAGAAAACCAACATTCGTTGAGTGTTTCTCTATGCCAGGTACTATGCTAGGTACCTGTATGCCAGGTACTATGCTACAGAATTACTTACTTTCACAAACATCATCTGTATAATAATAGATTATAAATAATAATGATTTTAGTACAAATGGAAAAAAGGAAAGGAAAGATAAGTAATAGCTATCCTTTATTAAATATTTATTATGAGCCTAAAATTTAAGCACTTTAAATATATCATCTAATTTAGTCTCATTTCCAATGAGGTAGATTAGAATTATAACCATTTATAGCAGTGAAGCCAGGGCAGAGAAGATATATTCCCCAAGGTTACATGACCAATGAAAGAGCTATAATTTGAACCCAAGCAGTCTGGCTCCAGAAACCCATGTAATACACACCAAAGTCACACTGTGATTATCCCATTACATGTGAAATATTTCTTGAGCTTCCCCCATCCCTTTCCCGAGTCACAGCAAGTTTGAGCGTAAGCACGATCAATGTATCTTATAAGGTTATTAGTCCTAGAACTCAGATTCTTATTGCCCCTAATCCCAACAAAGTGTGAGGAAGAACAATATAGAGACAATGTCAAACACACCCTAAAGTTTAAAAAAAAACAAAAACTGGCTCTGTCTGCCCAAGGTTAAACTCTTTCTGGAATATGCAGATATATATATAACTCCCCACTGGGATTCCACCTGGCTGGCCTGGGTAGAGGACAAAGTCCCAGAAACGTCAGACAAGTCACTGACTAACACAAAGACAGACATGCAAACCACATAATAAGAGACCCAGCCAGTCCCACTAAGAAATCACTTTAAATATCCAGGCCAGCAGAAGCATCTGGAGGATCATCTCCTTCTGCCTATTCTCAATTGTTCCTGTTTTCCTCCCTGTACTTGGACAACTGCCAAGTGACACTCCCATCTGGCACTGGCCTTCTGTATGTACTCTGAGTAGTGGTCAAGGGCAAGAACTGTGTTCATTCTATGAAGTGTATCATGGCCCTGTCCATGTGTCAAGCACTGTGTTAGGTGCTGGGACTCACCTAGTCTCCATTTCTCAAAAAACCTCTATCCCTCCATAACACTGAGCACTCAGTGGGTCCTTGACAGCATGCTGGGCAAACTAGGAAGTAGGGAATGGAAGGAAAAGTGAAAGGAGAAATGGCTGAATACAAACTGTTCCTCCAGGATGAAAGGAAAGGGCCTGAAATCTATTAGGTGTGTGATCCTCATAACTCTTTCATTTATTTGATGATTGTTCTCACTCTATGGAGGAGGAAAATGAGGCTCAAATAATGTAACTATCTCAAGGTCATATAACTAAAGCAATGAGTAGAATTCGATTTGAAGTACTCTGAGGCTATATATAGTTCATACATCTAACCATGAAACATATTGCCTGGGTATGATACCTGACACTAAATAGTCACTCAATAAATAGAAGTTTGCATAGGTAGGTGGGTACATGGAAGGAAAGATGGATGGATGGGATGAATGAATGAATGGACAGGTATATTAATGGATTTATATCAGGGCTAGGGATTTAGCTCAGTGATGTAAGCACCTGCCTGGCAAGTGCAAAGTCATGAATTCAATCCCCAGTACCCCCCAAAAGCTAATATTAATGGATTTATTATGCATGTCCTTAACAGGAAACCAAGTGGCAAATAAAATGTGGTTCTATTTCTAGGTATTAGGAATACCAAGTGATAGCTTCTCTTGCCTTATAAATCAATACAATACCTCCAAGGCTAGTGTTTATGGCTTCTTTCATTATGTTGGTGGTAGGTAGGTACATTCTTTAAGAGGGTCATAGAAAACTGGAGGGGAAGATTCATCACTAAAGATTAATGAGGCCTCTGACCTCACACTGTGTTTGCATAATTATAAAACCACTAATTACGCTTGTAGCTAAATTGGCTGGAACTGACCAAAAAGTAATCAAATCTTGTACTGGGGTAGGGGGAACTTTTCTTTATTTTTATTTTCCTGGTTACCATAAACCATTGCATTTTTCCAGGTGACATGAAATGTTGGCATCACAGTGTTCAGAGCAGTATCTGAATGTCCCAACAGCCCCTAAGGAATGAATAGCCACTGACTTAGTGCAACCAGGGGTGAGATCTGTGTTCCATATAGAAAACTGGAAGCACAGGGCAGAAAAACCTGTTCTTGGTGTACTAAAAGTACAAAATCCAAAGCAAGCATCTTAAAATCAAAGTCAACACATGTTAGTCCTTTTCTCAAGACACTATGACAGCTCCTATTTCAACTGAGGGAACAATTGAAGTCCCTTCGCTTGTAGAGGTCCTATATTCCCAGGCCTCTAGCAGTTGACTTTGTCATCCCACTCCAGACACTCTGGCCTCACCTGCTTCACATACCTATGTGAGTCCCTCCTTCACCTTTGGGTCAAATGGCACCTTGCCCTCCTGTCTGGCACTCCCATCCCCATCCCCAGCACTGCTTTGCTTGTTTCTGTAACGTTTATCACCATAGAATTTTATTTTAGTTTTATGTATTTCCTTTTTCACTGGCAAATAATAATTACATATATTTGAAGGTACAATACACACACACACACACACACATACACACTATTTGACAAAATAAGAAAAGAGCGATTGCAGGGAAAAAAGCAAGAATTTCTTTTCAGAGCATGCCAGGGTCCTCAGGAAGAGTGTCTGCACTTCTAAAAAGAAGCTCACTAGACAAATGCACCCCATAGTCTATAAGTTAATCCATCCTGCTAGCTCATTAGAGCAAGATAATTAAAAGAACTGGGCCCCACATGAAAAGGCTAGACTAAGTTAAAGAATTAGTAAAATGTACCTCACCCTCAGAGGCATCTCAGGCTAGTAAGGTATGGCTTTCTAGAATGTTATTTCATTAAAAGCAAAATGATGGAGACAATAGATAACAGAAACTCTATGTTAATTTTTAATAATAATGCATTTTCTCTGTTTGGGTGGTGATTTATTCATGCACTGCCTAATAAATACATACAGTGAGTAGCCTGGAGATGCCTTTATCTGCTTCTCAGGGTAGGAACTACATCTTTTATTGGGTAGAAAGTCAAGTATACCTAAATAATCCAGAGGTTAGCTTGAGGGGCTATAAATGCTTTCATAGTTGGCTTTAGTCAACTATTCTGCTGCCAATTCCCTTACTACAAGCAAACCGTTCATCTCTGAAACTTCAGTTGTGGTGATTCAGACGTTTTTGAGTACTTCCTTAAGCCTATAAAAGGAAATAAAACAAAACATCTCTAGAATGGCTATTCCAAGCCTTTGTGGCCTTGTTCCCTTCAGCCAAGAGTAAAATAGCCAGATATACATATCAAAGTGATTAAGATTTAAGACTTTTTCTTCTGCCACTGTCTTCTGACTGAATTAGAGGATAACTAAAAATTACCTCCCAAATACCTGTGCTGGATATGGTTTTGTAAGTATAATATCTATTATACAGCAACAGCTCTGCAAATGTTAGGGTTAACCCTTGGTGCCAATAATATTTCCAAAATTAAACTTAATGGAAAGCATCTCTGCTGTGATGAGCACTGTTCCCTGGTTTGTACGAAGTTGATCTCCTGGCAGCAGTCTCCCCAAAATAGCCAGGATTCATAGACAGAAACACCAAGATCCATCTCTTAGAAGACCAAGAAAAGAATGTATTGTTTCCTGCTCCTCCTGTAGGTATCTCACATTCAGGACAAGACAAGTACACAGGCTGAAAAGTTATTTCAGCATTTTTACCTCAATCCATGCTGACACTGTCCTTAAATTCTGGGATGGTAAGTCTAGATATTCAATGAAGCTTTATTTTTACTGATTTGTGTTGGCTTATTTTTTATTTGCATTTATGTTGTCCTGTTTTGTAATGCACTGAAGTTTGTAGGGGGAACCTGTATATTTTTCATTCTGCTTTCTACAGCATTGAAAGTTATCTCACCTCCAAGAAGAATCAAATATCTCCCCTTCTGAGTAAACTTCAAGGTTACTCTATTAAATATCAAGAAGACCTACCTCTTTCATCCTAAGAAGGCAGTTCAAAAGTGAAATTTATTTATAATTTCTCCTAATTACTTGTCTGCACTTGTCAGAAAATAGTCCATAAAATTTGAGGTGACTAGGCAGAAGCAGGGGTATAACATGCAAAGTATCCCAGGAGGAACGTGAGCATATGTGTGTGCGTCAGTCCTGTGGACAGTTCCTGCTCACTTTCTAGGCGTCCTTGGGTTGTGGAAGCACCACTGAGAAGACACTTCCCTCTAATGATTTTTGTGTGCAGATCCGTAACTGACCAAAGTTATACATAAAGACAAAAGCAGAAGATTTCAATGTGGTTTATTAGGAGTGGTTCTGTATAGGTTTTTCCAAACTAATTTTCTATACTTGATAAAACCATGCCTGCACACAAATATTCTTGAAAATAAAACAAGATGATATTCTTCTTCATCATTCTAATTTTTGGCTCTTATTATTATGGAGAACTTGCACTGCACTATGCCTAAATTAACAATGGAGAACAAAGATACGTTGATACCATGTCGCAGGTTTTTTTATCCATCATCCACATTATTCAATGCTGTTATCTACCCAGGATTTACAGGTATTAATGTCTGGACATCCTGGCTGGAGATGAACGTATCACCAAGTAGGTATATACTGAAGAGTGGTAGAAATGATGTACATACACTTCATATATGTATATTTGCATGGAAATGATTGTGGGTCCACTCAGGAGGAGCCCAAGGGAGATTTTTGAGGGTGAGGCCCCAAAGTTAGAGAACATACATGTGCAGGACATCAGTAAAAACAGCAAGCAGCATTCAGTACAGCAGAGCAGAAGGGCAAGGGAACCACCTGCATCTTTACTGTATAATCCTTACACATGTTGTTATCTCATCTTTACATTCTTACACAGTGCTCTAATCAGCACATGCATGTTTACCTGCACTAAATCACGGGTACACAACTGTATCCTGCTGTGCACCTGCACTACACAAGCGGGGTCACATCCTCAGGTGTCCTTAAGATGCCCCTGCACTTTGAAACAGTCTGAGAGGTTTCCCACATGTATCTATGTGTGAAAGGCCATGTATATGGCATGTCAGGAAACTTGGACTTGGTTTTCAATAATATTTTACTGTACCAGTACTAAAACTAATACACCTGAAAAGCAATACTTGTTACTTTTTAAAGTGTTTATCAAATGCTAGTGACTATATTAAGTACTAAGTATACATGAGCTTACTTAGTTTTCACATCTCCCTTTGAGATAAGGTGATTTCTTTTAGAACATTAAAACGTCTTTTTTAAAAACATGATATTAATCAATGGTAATCATTTTAAAATATTCTTATTTTTACAAAAATCTAGGCAGTCCAGTTCCCAATACAAAAACCTAGGGGTGATGCACTCAGATACCTCATGCATATAGCCACCTGCCCATTTCATATGCTCTCGTATACCTTGGATAGACGGTAGGTGGGTGGAGTCTCTCTTTTCATGAGCTTTTATAGTGTGATAAATTTAATATGTATACATATACGCATAAAATATCATTTAATCACAAATATAAAACAGCTTTGCAAAGTTATTATTTATTCCCAATTTTGACTCCCAAGCTAGAGAAGATGAGGAAGTTAAGTAGGTTGGCTAGGGTCAACATGGCCACAATAGCTAGTGTCAGAGGCAGGACTCAAATCTAAGGACCTATTCTAAATGCTGTGTTTTTTCACAGTGTCCAACTGATCTTAGCACTCTAACAATAGGACTCAAGAGAGAAAGCTAAAATTTTGTTTCAAGTAAGGAAAGAAAAAAATTTATCAGACATATTTCCAACTAGGAATTCCATTGACCTCACGTAGGGATTCACAGCTGCCACCTTTCAAAAGAAAAAATCATTTTGAATAGCACACCCTTACATGACATAGATTATGTGCTTGCCTTGGGAGCACAGAATTGGGGATCTATGCATGTAAAACTATTCTTGGCACTATTTCAATTTAGTCTCTGTTCTCAAAAAGTCATTAAATATGTGATCTGTACATGACAGTTTTATACGTATATTTGCATATGTGTGGTTGTTGAGCATAGGTCCCATTAATTTGTTATGCTGACAATCACAGAAAGCTATTCTAGGACTTCCTGTCACTACAATGAATATGGGAAGACTCCAATCCAAGAAGCCTCTGTGTGTCTAAGATGTCTATTAGACCTCTTTTTCTTCTTCCTCATTCCAAGCCAGTTCTATCCAGAAAGGACAAAGAACTCCATCCCCTCAGCTCCCTCTGGACACCATTGGACTGTGACCTTGACCACATGGCAGTGGCAAGAAGGATTTGATCAGATTCTCATCCATTTTTCCTCCCCTTCTGGGTGGTCAATGAGCCGGAAAATGAAGGACACAATGTAGGTTTATGAGACTCATAATTAGGTCACAGCTGATCCCAATTCCCATCATCTGACAGCTGCGGCTAGTAGACCCACACATGTCATCCTAACACTTTTCAGGGGAGCCCAGCTTGAAAACATTTTTCATTCCTTACAACTTCCCCTTCCGCAAAGCTCCCAGCAGACCTGCAGGAAACCCAGTAATGCCGCTCTTTTGTCTCTAAGTCAAAGCATTTGGAGAGTGGAACCTTTTTTGGGAACAACATTTGAAGAGGAAGCATGCTCAGAAAATAGTAAGGGAGGGTGAGGGGATCCTAGGAAGGGGAGACTCAGAGAGGAGCAAAGAGCCTTCGACAAATACTACAGCTCAACTACCAATGAAAGCAAAGATCAGGATGCAAACCCCACAGCTCTGTGGCCTCTCACAGATCACCTAAACTCTCTGTGCCTCAGTTTTCTTGTACTAAAATTGGAATAACAATACGTACTTCACAGGGTTGCTTTGAAGAACAAATGCAATGAATATTAATATACATAAAGTACCTACTCTGGTGCAGAGTAAGCACTACAGAACCCTTATTATTATTAGGCAGACTGTTTTCCTCAATGTAAATATTTTTCTAAAAATCACAAATCATAATTCTGTAATTTTCTTTAAAAATCTTTTTAAATAACCTTCTTAAAGGGAAGTGAGCTCCCCAGTCCTAGATAAGATCAACTGGGGCAGGATATAGAGGCAAAGAAATAAGGACATATAGGATGCTGTAGAAAATACTCCTATGCACAGATAGGGAACATTAAGAAAATAGTATGTTTTGTGTCTTTTTAGTGGTTTCAGGACATTTTTAGAGTAAGTAGTGTATTCATTATATAGAAGGTATAATTGAGGATTAGTTAAGCCAGGTGTCTTTTCTGAAGTCAAACAGCCTTATGAGGTTGATTTACGGTTCTGGTAGCTTTAAAGACAGAGCTCTTGTGTGACATCTTAGAAACTGCATTTCTCCATCGCACTTCTCTGTCTCCTGACTGAGTTTTCTGCCTAGAAAGTCCATTCCTGCCAAGTCCCCAAATTCTTCCTCCCAGCCTCCTCCTGACATCTGCTTGCTTGAGCTTCCAAAATCTCATTGTCTCACAAATCTCCTCACTTAATCCGGTCTTTGTCTGGGAACATAATTTGTTTACCATGCTAAGAGGAGAGAGATTAATCTACTTCCAAGAAAAGAAGCCTCCACTGCTTCTTAGCTTGAATCTTGATGTCTAAGGTTCAGAGAAGCAGTGCAGAAATGGTAAAACCTGAAGAGCAACCGCCTTTGGGGAAGTGGTCCTTCCTGTAGAAAATGACCAGATATCCTCTGGGTCTGTCCCTGCGGGTTCATGCCACACTTCCTCATCACTCCTCTCTAACTGCACACCCACAGAGCACACTCCAATTAATTAGACTGTCTCCATCCCAGAATTTAGGGAAAGTTGCAGGACAATGACAAGCACTTTGGCAGGGAGGACAGGCCTGGGTTCCACTTTCAGCCTATTCCAAGGGGCACAGGGGAGATGGATGGTTTGGCAGCAAATAAGAGCTGCAGGTCCATAAGCCAGATTGCCCAGAGAGCAAGTGAGTTATTTCTTTATTTGTGGTTGCCAACGGTGCACACAAAGCTCCTGTCATCGAGTCCCTGGAGAGACATTCATGCTCATCAGTGCTGGTTGGCCTTCGTTATCCAAATCAAGTCTCAACACTCAGGCTTGCTCTCTCCAGGGCCACTAGTTCCCTTCCATTCCTGCTTACACCTCTGGGCTAGTCCTGTCAGCCTCGTGTTTCCTCGGAGGAGCTGGACTTCATAAGAGATGGGGAAACACGAACTGTCTTTTCATCCTGTGGTAAATTCTGGCTACAGGAATTTCTTTCTTCTCCACCACTCCTAGGCACCCTGCCTCCTCTTCCTCACCCCTTCCCTGGCTTCCCTTTCCTCCTCTCCTTCCTATACTCTCCTCCTCACCTCCTTTTGCTTTGGCCTCCCCCTTTCTTTGGCTCTCTTCCCTTTCTTCCCATTCTTCTTTCTTCTCTTCTCCTCTAATATGACAACTTCCTCTCAGCTTTCAGCTTTTTATCCTATATCTGACTCTCCTTCTCCCTCCAAAATGTGTCAGCCATGGCAGTGATGCTGCTTTCTGCAACACCAGAAGGACACACAAGTTTACAGGCAGAAATTTTTCTCTTTCTTCAGCACTGCAAATTAAACCTAAAGCAACACACAAACCAGCAAGTGCTTTATTACTGAGCTATATCCCCGGCCCTTTTTTCTTTCAGTGCTAAGGACTGAACTCAAGGTCTTCACCATGAACCACATCTCTAGCCTATTCTAGTTTTATTTTGCAAAAGGGTCTCACTAAGTTCCCCAGGCTAGTCTAAACTTGAAATCTTCCTGTCTCAGCTTCTCAGAGTGCTGAGATTACAGATGTGCACCACCACACCCAGCTCATCTCCAGTCTATTTTAAAATTCTATTTTGAAACAGAGTATCTCTCTAAGCTGTCCAGGCTGGCCTTGAATTCATAATGCTCCTACCCCAGCCTTCTACATAGCTGGGATTACATGAACAATCATGCCTTTCTTTTCTTTTCTATTGTTTTAAAAGCTGTTCTCAAAATTAATTTTTAAGACAAACAAACCTACCTGCAAACTTCTCAAGAAGACTTTCAAATGCAGAGCAGTGTTTTAGATCATGAGAATCAATATTTTTTCCTTTAAAAATAGGCCTTACTCTGTTTTATGGGTTAAGTATTATCATCTCTACAAATTCCTATGTTGAAGACCTAGTTCCTAGTACCACAGAGCTAGCATTTGGTTTAATTCTATATTGGTTTGTTTCACAATACACACATGTGAAATGAGACACTAACACACACCCTCCTCCAGGGGGTGTTACAAAGATTATATGACATACTATGCTTGAAGTGCCTGGTACATACCACGTACTCAGCCATTGTTTATTTTCTTTGTCTCACCCACACATAACTCATTCTACTGTTAAAAGCATGCTTCTGTTGTGTATCACACTTTTATCTGGGGAATATTTGTAGTTTTGTCACATTATTCTCCACAATGATGGCCATTTTACAAAGGGGAAGTCAAGGATTTAAAGAAATAAATGAGATATTCAGACTATGATATTTTGTGATAGCAGCTCTGCCAAACTGATACTCACTATGAAACAAACAAGGTATCTGTGGAAGTACATTAATACAGATATTTACTAGCACTCACTTGGTCTTTGGAGTGTGAAAAAAAATTACCCTATGTTTATCAAGTCTTTATTCTTTAAGCATAATTTTTTGTAAGGCAAATAGGACAAAACTCTACCAAGACAAGAGGACCCTAGGCACATCTCTTAACCCAGAATGGCCACAAAATAAAGGTGGAACTCCAAGGATAACCAGTCCAGTGTGCTTAATGTCATCCCTGACCTACCCCAGAGACAGAATGACACAAAGAACTTTGTAACCAAAAGAATTCTTCAGATTTAAGCCACTCTCCAAAAATACCGGTCAGATCCAACATTTTAAAAAATTCATTTAAGAAGCCAAGCTACTAAAATTTAAATACTTCAATAAGGGAAATAAAGACCAAGGTTCACATTATAGAACTAAAGCCAGGCAGTGTTAGTTACATTCAGAAGTCAGTCAGACCATGGATGTGTCTAGAAAAGGAAGGTTATTAATATTGAACCATATGAGTTTAGTTTGTCTTAGGTGCCTCTGGAAACTGTGATGCATGATTAATAAATACAGTTAACATGAAAATATTTTCAAGTACTATTACAAATTATAAAAAATTTTCAAACTTTACTGCAGTAAAAGACACATGGTTGTTAATTACCCTCAAAATACTCTCCCTTTCTTTGAACACACTTATTCCATCATTCATGCTACTTCGTGAAGCAGTTCTGCAGGTCTTCGTTTGTGTCTTCTGCCGTTGTGGCTGTCTCCATGTCCTGAATTGATTAAAAGAATTCATGGTCCATGGTCATTTTCACTTTAGGGAGGAATCAGAAATTACAGAATGCCAGATGGATGAAAAAGGTAGATGAAGACACACCGTAATGTTTTTATTTGACAGAAATTGCCACAGACATTTGAATAGATTTGGGACACTGAAGCAGCTATGAAAAGACACTCATGAAAGAGAACTTTCAGAAAATGGCAAGAATAATGAGATGAGTGTGTTCAAAGTGAGGGGGAGTGTTTTAGAAGGATTTAATAGCAATATATCTTTACTATAATACATATCTTTATTTTTATTTAAACAATTTTTCACTACACCTCATAGGTGGCCTATAGATTTTGTGAATCTCATCGAAATTGTAAATTCCTTTGGAATCTTTTTTACTGCATAGCCTTTAGATTTATGTATAGAAGTTCTTTCTATCTGTTTAGTGGTCAGTGAATGAAACAGAATCTGAATGGCCTATGAAAGGCTCTTCTCTTGCCTATAACCAAATTCCCACTCTCTTTTATGAGCCTACTCATACCCAATACATCATAAATACTGGTGATTTTAATCTTTGCCATTACTTCCTCATAAATAAGATCACAAAAGTTCATGGACAGATGCATATAGAGTTCATATAGTAAATCTATCTCTAATGAGCTATTGAAAAAGGGAAAAAATCAGACACAGATAATGTCTTTCCTTGAGGCTATTTTCTTACCAGAAAAGCTGAGATTCTCAGTAGCTTCTTGTCTACCATACTGGATAAAAGCACCGTAAGATTTTACAAATCTACCACCATGAATGGACCCTGCTTTGTGAGAGTTAATGCTCCCAAACAGAAGCGTCATCTCTGTTTCCCCTCTATCAACAGATCAGAGAAAAGCAAAGGCAAAGACTAAATGGGGAATAGTGTTCATATATCCAAGCTATAATTAGGCCTATGGGTAGTGGATCAGAGACCTCCCCAGTAAACAGGCAACATCTCATTTTAACATACTGTCCTGTAAAAGAATATTGAGCCAATTCAGTAATATACAAAATCCACCGTCTGCTGCCCATCTTGGACTTGGAGGAAGAGAGATGGTTCACCAAGGCTTTCAATCCCAGACCACCCCAATGCATTAGACTTAAAATTGGTTTTACTATGGAAATGTTTAAACATTCACAAAAACACTAAGAATCGCCATAAGCCTGCTACCAAGCTTCAACAATTATCATCAACATGGTTTAGCTAGTTTTGCTGTTGTTCCAGACACAACATTTTTAAGAAAATACTAAACACCATAAAAATCAGTCTTTTATTATTGTCTCCAAAGAGTCTACACATAAAGCCACCACTGATAAAATTACAAAAATATATAAGACATCAACAAACCACTCTAACTTGGTGTTTCATTACCAAGCCACCTGCCTATACCGCAGTGTGAAGTAAAATCATTTCTAAATTCAGTGATTCATATTTTGTGACCATACTGCATTGAATTTTTGTGTTAACAGCAAATAATTTCCTAAATGTTAACATTTAAAGGTTATTGTAACTGTTTTTACATTTCATTATTTTGCTAATGGGCCAAGAACTTTCAAGCATAGAAAAAAACAAAAGTAACAAAGAAGAAACAAAGCAAAGAAACAAAAAGAAAAAAGGAAAGTCATCAACAGCTCCCTAAACCTCTGAAATTTCTTGTCACCAATAATAATTCAATATAAATAAGTCATTTGACATAAATAAATGATATAAATTTGATATAAGTCCTTGAAATGATGCTGAGAAGAGCAACAATTTGTCGTGTTTATTATGTGCAAGTATTACACTATGCAATTTTCTCCACTAGAAGGAAAAAACTCTTAGAAAATGAAATCTGCCCTATTCATCTGTGTCCATGCCACAATGGCTGGTACACAGGAAGCTTCCCATCAGTGTACTCCTCCACGAGCTATTTTAAGGCACAGCTTGGGGTACATGTGGCAAAGTGGACAAGAAAGGTGGATAAATTATTGATAGTCCAAAATTAAACCTGGGCTTTAGGGAGAGGGAGGAAGTACTCTCTTCATTCAAGCTTGCTTATTACCTGGAGTCACTGTATACTTCCCTTAACCAAGGGACTCCCAACATTGGGCTATTTTGGGTGTAGTTTCATTAACTTAACAAGTAGATGCAGAGCTCTTACATCCTAAAGGAATGTAGTCACCAGCCGACCCTGTGCCTCCTGGAGGCCAGCCTTGTTTTGAGAATCTCAGGCTATGACACTGTATCCTGAGACAGAGATAGGAGAGAGGGGGTCCAGAATCACAGAGATGAGGACAAAGGATGAGGCAAGGGAATAGTTAATGCACTGTGGAGGTGGCTGGGTCTGCCCCAAAGCAGTGTGCTGGGTCCATTCATTTTCTGCACCATTCCACTTCTTCTGCATTAATTCATAGTCATTACACTATTCGGACAAGCATCCCATGCTTCATTAACTGACATTAATTAATTTACCCACTTCTTGCATTTTATCTTAGTTTAAAAGACTAGGGGTGAAATAGCCAATTCTCCTAGATAAAGAATGGAGTTGAACCACAATCAGCAGGTGATGAGGAACTGGTGGACCTGTGGGCTCCCAGGTTTGATTGCTGAGCCTCTGCTGTAGCTATACTTTCTCCTCCTGTTAGGACCCTCAGCCATAGTCCCTCCCATCTTCAAGCTCCATGTTCCAATATCACTCCCTTCTGTGCAACGGTTTAGAGACAGAGGTGATGGGAGTCTCACTTAGATTCCCCCCACCCCCTGCCAATAGGAGGTATCCAGTCATGACAGGGAGGAAAGTCATAAGCACATTAAGAGGATTTGCAGAAAACTGCCTGAGCACAACTCTAATTCCTGGCTCAGCTGCTAAAACCAGGAACATCCCCACAGCAACTCAAATCCCCAGCTGGCCTTGGCTTTGGATGTCCTGCCTCAAAAGAGCAGGTCAAAGGATGGGAAAGACAAATTAAATTGGATACACCTAGGTGTCCAGAGTAGAGACACATCCCTATATGTGTGTGTTCCTAGTTATTTATTCTATAATGGAATTATACAACCCTCAACTGCATAATTTAATGTTATGTATTATTAAACTTTGTGGCACTATGGTGTATATCATTCAGCAGCTGGATAAGCATACAGCATTCTTACATTACACCTGTGTTCATAATTCTGACCAGTGGACCCAGATAGAAATAGCTTGCACCATGATGCCTGTGTGTGTGTGTGTGTGTGTGTGTACAAGAGCATGGCTTGGACCATACTGTAGAATGACTAGGCCTTTTCTCAAAAGAAGGCTTTCACTAGAAAGTCCACCCAGTAATCCAGAACTAAAACTGCCATAAATTAGTTGTATTCTTGGGAAGTCATATTGTTCTGGGCCTCCATTTTTTCATTTGTGAAACAAAACTATTGAATGAAATGAACTCCATTTCAGGTCTTTTTTTTTTTTTTTATTCCTCCTCTCCCCCAGGTCTTTTTCATAACCTGTAGAGTTCTGTCTACGCAGTTTAGGGTAGTGACTGTGTGATGACTTTCACAACCTTCTCTCTCCGCTGAAATTTTCCAGGCTAGAAAATCTTCTGGAGCATTGTACATTCTAATTCCATCCAAAAGTTCTCTCTTTCTCCATATTTTTGAGAAGAGGGGCAAAATTTTATACAGTACCTATACAGCAGTGACAATCACCCTCCCTTGTGTGAACTACATATCTTGTTAGAAATTTTTTAAAGGTAAATCCAAGAGCCAAGTATAAAGAACAAGAATCATTACTGTTGAATCGCTGAGTTCTGTCTTGGATTCACAAATGACATGCAATTGGCAAGAAGTTCCAGCTCATTCTTTCTATGGCTGCTAAGTCTCTGTGCTGAAGACAGTAAGGAAACCTCAGCAGTGAAACTGAACTAACTTCTAAAAACAGGAAATACAGAGGGATTTAAGTATTGCTAATTCATTGCCAACCAGTTAAGCCACAAGTTAACTATAAATCCAAACTGTCCTGCTGAAGATTCAGATAGTCACATAGAAAGTACTCTAGGCACTTTTAAGATCTTCTGCCTTACTGAAGTTGACACACAGTTACTTTTATTACTGAAAGTTCCTTGTATTTTAGTGTGGTCATCTCTCCAAGAGTACTAGAAATGCCCTTTTTTTATTACTGCAAGTTCACTAGTTCACTGTCTTTTAGTGTAGTCAGTTCCGCCAGGAATATTGGAAATGCCCTTTGTAACAGGTATTTAAAAAATAGGATTTATCACATTAACACATTTGAAAATTAAAGATAATGGGGAAATAAAAAGGAGTTCTGAAAGGCTGAGAGTGGAATATCCAAAGAAGGACAGAGTTCCACAATGGATTTTGAAAAAGGAGAATGAGGTGACATCTAAATTAGCATAATAGTACTAACTGATTAGTAACCAAGGCAATGCATGAGAAATGACAATAGGAGGAATGAAGGGGCACTGCTAACTAATTATCAAGCCTGTCAATCTAATACTTGACCCTTAAAAAAGTTAAAAGACATCATTGAAATGATTTTAAGATTACCCATGGTCACTATATTTGTAATTGTATTGTCTATTCCTTTTGTCAAAATAGAAAGAACTCTAAAAATATGACCAATCAAACTGGTTAAGTGTAAAGTCCCTGTTAAAGCACATAAAACAAGTATTAAGGAACATAAAGACTCCTGAATCAGTCCATCAGTCAATTCATTGACAGGTATTTATGGAAGGCTTAAAGTATACTGCTATGTCCTGATTACAATTCAAAAGCTTGGGGGGGGGGGGGAATACAGTCCCAGCTATCTCATTGTCCCCTTCTATGTACTCAAACAAAGTATGATCTAGTTTGACAACATTTATCAAAACTCTATTATGAGACTGGTGTAGCCCCAGATACATAGGACAGCCAAGAACTAGGGAGCTTCATTGTCTGCATCAATGAGGCAGATCAAAGGAACTGCAAGCTAGTTTATGAATAATACTTAGACAATGTATAATGGCATTGAATAGACTCAGTTTCCTGATGTATAAAATGGAAACAATATCAATTTAAATGAGTATACCACTTATTTAAATTTTGGAGTTTAAGAAAATAATGGTCCACCAATGCAAATACATCCAAAGTTTTACATCTGTAGAAGATAAACTACATTCTTTGGTCAAAGCTCAAAATATTTTATTGGGATTTTACAACATTTGATTGGATGTATATTTCATGGGGCTTACACTTTGGTTGACTCTTTGATAGAGGAATCATTTTATAATCTTATTTACACAGATAAAATTTTTTTGTTCAAGTTACTCAGGATTGTGGGGAAAGGAGGAAATAAGAGAGATATCTTAAAAAGCTAAGGGAGGGGCCAGGGATATAGCTCAGTGGCATAGGTGCCTACCTAATAAGTGCAAGGTCCTGAGTTTGATTCCCAATACAAAAAAAAAAAAAAAAAACTAAAGGGAATTTTAAGAAACCAATACTTCCTAAATGAATATAATAATAGAAAAGCAAATCTTGAGTTCAAGGATGAAATAAACAAAATTCAGATGTCTACTCTGTCAATCTGTTGCCACAAAAAGTTTGGTATTCTTGCTATGAGAACAGAACACCCTGAAGACACTAGACATTTCTCTTTGTGGCTCTGTCTTCTCTTCCTCAAATGCTCCCTCCAAAGCCATTTTCCTCCATATACACCTTAAAGTCAATAAACCTACTTCATTCTCTGTGATCTCTGCCTGTCTTTTGTGGTGTGTACATACTTGTATGGTGTGTGTGTGTGTGTGTGTGTGTGTGTGTGTGTGTGTGTGTGTATTATGCAGCTGTCTTAATCTTTAGGATTAAAACTCTTTCCCACACTTCAGTAGGAGTTTCTGTGGGTTCTGTTTGTGCTCACTACTGCTCTCTGTCAGATTTGGCAATCCACTTTAGCACTGCCTCAAGAGGAAAAGAAAAAAATCATAGTGGGAACAGCTTGAACCATCTTTAAGCTCTAAATCTCCTTTTACAAACTGAAGATAATTGAGAGTAGAGACGAATAAGGAACACACACCACTTCCCCTCCTCCTCTCTGTATAAGTCAAATTACAATGAGTCATCCATTTAGATGGTCAAGACTCTCAGCCTTTACCTGCCTACCATGTTCCCCTAAGGTGAGCTTCCAAGTCAACAGGTGAGCCAATCACAGAAGTCCTTGCTGTCTCACCTGAATTGTCACCAGCCTCATATAAGGTCATCCCCTACCTGGTCTTTTCTTCTTTTGACTGAGATTCTTTAGTGATAGCTAATGTTTTAGCAGATGGGTATGAAGGAAGCATGAGAGAAAAGGAAATTCATTATGATCTCCAACAGTTGAGAATTAACTAAAGAAGAATAACTAGTTATATTGTGAATTTGGAAGGATTAGTTACGCACAGATTTCTCCCTACAGAGATTAACAAAGTGTTGTATAATTGTCTCTAAAACATGCCTTTTTCTCAACAATGCATCCTGAGTTTTGGTGAAAAATTATTTTATTTGGTTTTATCATTCACTTACCAAGATATCATAAAAGACTTGGAAAGTGTTTTCTTCCCAGCTTTGGGGAATGAACCATGGACTAGTAGAGGTAAAACTGGGAAAAGGAACAGGGAATAAGAAAAAAAAAGAAAGAAAACTAAGTTGGATGAGACAATTAATCATGATATGACAACCTGACTGGATTAAGAAAAGCCTAGACCAGTGGTAAAATACATTTTTGTTTGTGTCTGGGTAGGCCCTTGACCTCGGATACTACATACAGTCTCTGGTCTCTTTCATCTCTGATTCTACTCTCCTGCTTGGCTTCCTAGACACGAGAAACTAAGCAACTTTGTTATGACATGCCTTTCTGACATGTTGTTACCCACAGACTGAATCCCTGGAAAGCATGAACCTAATTAAACATCCCTTCCTTTAAGCTGTGGATGCTGGGTACAGTGTCCCAGCAATAGGAAAGCTGACCGACATAGTGGCCCAGACAGGAAAATACTGTAAAAGGGAAGAAAATTCAACTGAATGAAAATTTGGCATACTCTTCATTTTAATGTATCTGTTCCATTTATCCTATAAAAGGTGGGAAATAATAAGAAAGAGAAAAAAGAGCAAAAGTCCACACTATCTTAATTTGCAAGAAAGGGATGGGTGGGTGAAATAATATTACATGTTTAAAAAGTATACCCAGAATATTAATATTTTAGCCGACACCTAGCCCAGCTGTGACCTAGCTCTTAACACAGTCGATTACCCTACACAAATAGTAATAGATATTGAACTGTTTATTAGTCATTCAAGTCAATTGAGAAAAAAAAATTTCTCCTTCTTAGTACATAATTTTCCATTTCTTAAAATGAGCTTCCTAGATCTGCTGTATAGGAATCACGAACCTTTGTTAAACAGCAATTCTTGGATGCTACCAAGGACTGAGACTCTCTGGAAATGTGACTTGGAAATCTAATTCTCAGCAAGCACCAGTGGTAATGATAAAATTCTCTAAAATTTGAAAGATGATCTTCAACCTTTACATGTCTTCTGCTGTGTGCAATTACCTAACAATGGCAAATGTGGAAGGTAATTCTTAAACAGGTAAACAGGT
Organism: Hydrochoerus hydrochaeris; assembly: GCA_004027455.1. Classification (NCBI taxonomy): domain Eukaryota; kingdom Metazoa; phylum Chordata; class Mammalia; order Rodentia; family Hydrochaeridae; genus Hydrochoerus; species Hydrochoerus hydrochaeris. The sequence goes on from PVLA01000879.1 coordinate 41,609, forward strand.
AAATCTGTCATCAGACAATGTGCCCCAGAATGGAGTATATTTTCCCAGGTTTGGACCATTAATGATATTCCTCAGGATATTTAATACAATATAATCCATCGAATTTTCCTATAAAAACAGCATAAAATACAAAAGCCTTCATATGGCCACATACACAATTTATATAAAAAATTGTGCTTGAAGGAAAAAAATTACTAAATTCTCTGGTAGGTCACTAATGACAGCCCAAAAGAAAACCAAAAAAAGATACTCAGTGAAGCCAGCTGGTGCATGCCTATAACCCCAGCACCTTAGGATGTAGCAACAGGAGATCATCAGTTCAAACCCACCCTGGGCAATTTAGTGCAACTATACCTCAAAATAAAAATATAAAATAAAAAAGGACTGTGAGTAGCAGTTGGAAGGCTGTGAGTTCAACCCTCAGTACCACTAAAACAAAAGAAAGAAAACAAATCTAGAAAATGCATTCAATATCAGAGGTTCTGACTATTCTGATTCTTTGGGTTGAAGACGGTACTCAGAATCTACGTTTTCACACATGCAAGGGACAAATTGGAAAATCCTGAGTTAGTGCATTTTGAATCAATGCTTCCAAAGTGTGGTCACCAGAACAGCAGTTTCAGCATCATTCAAAGATGTATTAGAAATAAGAATTCTTGGGTCCTATCCCCAGTCTAATGAATCAGACAATCTGGGGATAGGGCTCAGCAGTTTGTGGTTTAGCAAGCTCTCTAGGTACAATTCATTTCAATCCCCACTCAAAGCAGTGGTTCTCAACTTTACTGCATGTTACATTGACCTGGGGAGCTTCAGAAAACCCAATATTCAGACCACTCCTGTTGCAGAAAAGGTGAAGGGGCACCTGGGCATTAGGAGTTTGTAAAGTTCCCCCAAGTGATCCTAATGTGTAGCCAAGGTTGCAAACCACTGACTAAATAGAAACATGAGCGACTGATTCTCTCACATGTGAGGCATGAGGATATTCATACCCTGACTCTCTATTGTAACACACTGCATTGTCATCAAAAATCATTTCCAGTTATTCTGGTTTCTCTAACTCCATTTAGCTCACTTCAACCTCATGGATGTCAGTGGTAAGACAACTCTTACATCTCTGCACATTGCCTCAAGAGAACGGGGTGAAAGGAGACACATCTAATTTGCTTTTAGATCAAGTTACATGCTTAAAAGAATTGGAAAGTAGAAAGGGTTGAGTTTCTAAAATGTGCCTTCAACTGTGAGCTTCCTACCACTAGCTCAGAAACAGCCACCATGGAGGAGGGAAAGCTACCCCGGGTCTTCTTTTCCCAACCTGCCAGCAGCCCCATGATTATTTTCTCCATCATCCTGGGTGAGTGGGTTGAGAGTCACTTACCCTCCTTTAAATTCTCCCATTTGTGTCAAGGTTATTTTGTACAAAATGATAAGCATTACCCATTAATTCTCTTCTGTGCCTCCTACATTTTTCCCTAAGCCTAGGCTCTTAGAAAGGCTTTCTGATTCTTCTTCTGATTTCTTTTTTTAAAAGGCCTTTACAACATAGTTACCATGTGTGTTGTTCATGATTTTCCATCCACTAATCTATGAGCCAATAAACAGATAATCAGTATTATTAATAAAAATGAGTTACTATTGTTACATGAAAAAGAAAATTATGCCAAATCCTGCCTTTCTCTCCAGGTTCAGTAAAACTCCTCTTTGTGAAGCATCTCGTGTTGGTCTCACAAAATATTAGAAATGTTCCTTTCTGTTGATTTCTGTAACTATTTGTCTCTGTGCCCAGTACTGTCTAGTGCATAAGTGGCAAGCTATGTAATATAAAACAAAATCACTGGTAAATTTGCAAAAGCAGACACAGTATCTTCTAGTTTCTTTGTATCCCGTACAGCCCCAGTTCAGTTCTGGGCAAAAGGAACAGAGCAGAAATTCAGTAAATATTTGATTATCACCATACCTGTTTTATAGAACATCAAAACCATTTAATCATTACCCTTGTTTCCCTGACACACTTTTGCAAGTTAGAAAGCAAAACTAAGATCAGCATCTTGAATCTCATTTCAATCACTAAGTTGAATCTATTTCTCATACATCATAAAAGTATTGACATGTGTGTGTGCACATGCGGGTGTGCATACTCATGCATTCCAGAGTGCTATCTCTTTCCCTACTCTAATCCTTCTACTGTGATGCTTTGGAACCGCTATGAAAATTAAATACATTCTAGTTTTTGCAACTCAATCTTTGCTCTTGTTTTTGCCTTTAAGTTTTTGCTTTTGTGCCTTTTAATTATTAGAACTTAAGAAATATCTCTCTGATAGATTCAAACATTTTTATCTTAAGAAACCATTATAAATCTTGAGATTCAGTTTTAATAACTGAAAAGACTTTTGCTCCTTATGGATAGCATTTGCATTTTAATGTTGGTTAAGGCTAAAGTATTAGAGAATTTCAAAACTGATTTGAATTGGTCATGAAATGAATTCAATTTTCATTCTAAAAACAATACTGTATCTTGAGAAATCGTGCTCTCTTCTTTGGCAAAGCATAAGGCTCAGTGATTCATAATGTGAAAGTTGCTAAGTTTATTTTGGAGAATAAATATACAATACACTAAAATATACAGTAAACTTACATTAAAGTTTTCATTGCAATTTTAGCATATAAGTTAGTTTCTGTGCAAACACAGTCTACCCACCTGATCTTTGCATATTCATTTGTACCCACTATAAATAGAGAAGCATGAATACACATAGGATGAGTAAGCAAATAGGAACTTGTATGATTAACTGGGGAAAAGATGACCCAATAGAATAAAAGGGATTCTTTAGACAGCAAAGGAAAAGCAATAAGAAAAAAAAAATGAGGACCTGTAAAGAAATTATTTCCCTGCCCCAAAACACAAAAGTGAACATGGATGATATGTTTGGCCTGGATACAGACCTAGAGGCAAAAGCTACTCTATAGGAGATAAAGAGATTTCAACTTCCAGGAAGATGGCTCAGGGAGCTTCCTTGGCTATTCTAAAATTCAAGTAGCTGGTAAGCTATGCACAAGAAAAGTACACCCTTAATTTCTCAGAAACAGTTGCATCTAAAATATTGTGGAAGAAAAAAGACAGGCAGACTTTTCTTATAATTCCCAGTTACTGCACAGATCAATACAATGATAGGGATGCCACCATACAAAATTTTGGATAATTATACTTGTCAATACAATTTTATAATAACCTTGGCCTGTACTTTAGTTTTTTTCAGGAGTTCTGAGTAAAAAAGAGCTAATTACAAGCAAACATGTATATTATAAGTTGACTGACATAAAGGTCACACATATAAGAACTAGGCAATATTTAAATGGAAAAGGTTTTTCTAAGAGTTATACTTTTTCACAAAGTCATAGCTATGTAAGGAGGATATATTTTTCTCCTTAATTACTATAACAAAGCCCCCTCTGTGCCATAGTTTATAAAGCTATACTGACACCATTTCTATTTCTAGATCTGCTGAGCCAATGGTCTTCCCCCTCTGGCCTCCCTTCTTGGCCTGGACGCTCCACTTGTTCCTTAGATTTGGTCTCAGTATCTCCTCCTTCCCCAGGAATTCCACTGGCCAAGCTAAAGCAGCCTTTCTGGTCACTATACCAGTTCTCCTTCACTATTCTCTGGACAGCATGATCCACTTTCCTACTAACGTTATTGTGTGCCTTTGACTGTTTATGGTCTTTTTCTTGGGTGTTAAAAAAAAAAACATGAAATTTGTCTTAACACTGTATCTTCTCTGCTCAGTACTTTGTGTGGTACATAGTACGTCTTGAATAAATATTAAATGGATTTGTTAAATTTTTCATCATGATTATGGTGAAGTTATCTACTTTGGAATGATATTTACTCTTATTTTAGTATGTTTCCCTCTACTGCTTTATTCTTTTACTGACACTAATGATTATGTGATATTGTGTCATATATTTACTTGTCTATTATCTATCTCTTTGGCTAAAATATAAGCCTCTTTTTTAGCACCTAGAATTTTTCCTAGCACACAGTAAAGGTTCCATTATTGAGTGAAGCAACCTTTCTCTGGAGTGTCTCTTCACGACTGTGTCATTAGCTCTGTCTGCCACCCTGTGTCCAGATGTTCCTGGTTGATTGAAGTAGAGGTGCTCTGTATGGTTAGAATACCCTTGCCCTCTTCTCTCTCAGTGGTGACTTGTAGGATTTGGCTCTTTCAATGTTCAACGTTTATTTCTATATCACTCCCCAAAGTTACACACTGGAGATAGTCATTTACGCCCTGACTGTTTCACTATCATCACCCACCTTGAGAGACTTGGGAGAGAGGAGGAAGAAAAAAGGTGAGTCTGGCAGTGATTGAGAGTCACTCAACATCAAAAGCAATAAAGCAGTCATATCAACACGCAGCATGTTCTGAGTATGATCCAGAATTCCTTACCATCTCAGATGAATTTGACTTTGTGTGACAACATATCTATGGCAAGCCTGCTTACAAGCTGGGCACCATGCTAGTCTCTGTGGGAGTTGCAAAATTAAACAGCATACAGGTCCTACTTCTAGGAGCTGAACATCTGGCAAGAAGGAAGGTAAATACTTACAAAGATAATGCTGACACAATGCTTGTCCACACCAGTCCAGATCTCACCAAACATCTTAGTTCACTGAGTGAACTTGGTCAAGCAGCCACTTATATGTCACCCACTCTAGACCAAACCCTTGCTATGAGGGATTAAGTAGGCATGAGGGTTATACGCTGCAGTAAAATTCAGCTGTCTTTGGCACAGTGTTTCTCAAAATGTGGACCCAACCACATAGGGTACCCTATATCTGCTGAATTAGAACTCCAGAGGTAGAAGTAAAGACATTTATTTCTTAGCACTCCCCAGGTGATTCTTCTAGATACAAATATTTGACAATCAGTGGACTAAGATTTATGCTAGTTAGAAAAGTATTTCTCTACAAGGTATCAAGGCCAGTCCTCATATAAGTTGAGGAGATTATATAACAATGACCTAAACTATCATTGTTGGCCAGTGGCTTCATCCTCTATGTGTCTCTTTAGCACTGTTTATGATACACATTATCTATATCTTTACTACAACATTTAAGAAGTTTTGGAAATTATTGACACCAGTCCTTAACAACTGGTTGCCCAATTGTATTATTTTATTTTATGAGGTCAAGAAAATAGGTCATGGATAAGATGTTAACCAAACAAATACAACTGCTATTTATCATGCTTTTCACTTGCTATAAGTTGAAGCTACCACTGCAAAACAAGATGAGCCAGCACACTAGGTTCCAAATGTACCCACTGAGAAACCCTATCAGTAGAAAACCCTTCTTAACAATTAACATACTGGCCCAGGGAACAACAATGGGGAAACACTGCTCTCATAGAAAGTTTGGGACAATACCCGATTCCTAAGGAGGGCCATCACTTCATTATGGACTGAGCTCTTAACCATCAATAATGCTGGTGATTTATTCTAAACTCACAAATAAACTAAAAAATTAACCACAGATTATCTATCTCTGATGGATGCAAGATATTTTGCTTTCTTTTTTCACCTTTAATCTTTTCTTTATAAATTAGTACGTTTGCAGTACATGATTACATTCCTGTGTGAAGTTGGCACATGTACCAACTCTTTTTTCATCTTCTTTCCTTCCCATTTTTTCTCTCATTCCTTATCTTTTCATCATTTTCCCCTTTGAAAAAGATTTATCTTCCTATTTTATTTTGCTCCTTATTTATAATTTGAGTTTCCTCATATAAAAGAAACCACATGGTATTTACGTTTATGTGTCTGATTTATTTCACTTAAAATTTTGACCTCAAATTGCATCCAATTTTTTTATTTTAAAAACAAAATAAAAAAGATAAAAATGATACATAATTTCAAAAAACAGGAAATTAACATTAGTTGGTATGTTGCATATCATTATCTTAGAAGTAGTTGTTCAGGTCACAAGATTCAGGCATGAAAAAAATGATCAAACAGTCCAACAATGAAAGCACAAATTGTTCTTTTTGATGAACTAAGAGAGATTAGTAGTATAGTTACCTATCTAGCATACATAGACATACATACATACATTTATATATGTTTACCAATATACTTATAATCTCTTCCTTTCTTCTGTTTTTTCTTTCCTCTATCCTAACAGTTCTGTCCTTTTGAACACTCTCTTTCCCTTTCAATATAACATTATCTATTGTACATTTTGGAGCTTATTACTCTTTCAGTTTTTTTATTATATTAATTTTTTGCACTAGAGAGACAATATGATACTTATAAATGTGAGTCTGATTTATTTCACTTATGAGGATAGTCTCAAGTTGCCTCCATTTACCTATAAAGCCTCAAGATCATCCTTTATTAGAGCTGAGTAATATTCCATTGTATAAAAATACCACATCTTTTTCATCCATTCTGTGGGTGATAGGCATTTTGGTTGTTTCCAAGATTTAGTTATTACTAATTGTGCTGCTATATACATAGGTGCACATATATGGCTGTGATATGACATTTTCAATTTTTCTGGGAAAATATCCAGGAGGGGAACAGGTGGATCAAATGGGACCTCCAATCCTAGTTTTTTGAGGAGTCTCCACACTGATTTCCACAGTGGCTTTACCAGTCCACACTCCCATCAACAGTGGAGAAGGATTCCTTTTTCCCCACAGCCCCTCAAGCATTTGTTATTGCTTGATTTCTTCATGACAACTATGCTTTCTAGAGTGAGACGGAATCTCAGTGTTGTTTTAATTTATATTTCTTGAATGACCAGTGATGTTGAACATTTCTTCATGTATTTATTTGCCACTTGTATTTCTTCATCTGAGAAGTGTTTCTCTCAAATGTCCATTTTTGGAGAGTGTCTTTAAATTTAGAGGCCTGAATTTTTTCAATTCTTTACATGTTCTAGATAAAAGTCCCTTGTCTGAAGGACAGTCGGCTACAATTTTTTCCCATTCTGTGGATTTTCTTTTCACTCTGTTGGTGATTTCTTTTGAAGCACAAAAACTTTTTAATAAGATGGGATTCCAGTTGCTGATTCTTTAAAGTACTTGCTGTGCTGTTTGCGTTTTGTTTATGAACACTTTATCTTCCCCTATGTCTTCAAGATTTCTACCCACCTTGTCTCCAGTAGATTTAGTGTTTCTATGTTAATATTTAGATCTTTGATCCATTTTTACTTTAGTTTAATGTGTGGTGATAGACAAAGGTCTAGTTTTAGTCTCCGGCATGTGGAAAGCTAATTTTTCCAGGACCATTTACTAAAGAGGCTATATTTCTTTCAGTGAACGTTTGGTCCCTTTGTCAAAGACAAGGTGGCTGAATGTCTTTGTCATTGTGTCTGCATCTCTAATATGTTCCATTGATCCTCGGGTCTGTATTTTGGCTAATTTTATCACAGTAGCTTTGACGTATAACTTCAAGTCAGCAATTGTGACGCCTCCTGCCTTGCCTTTGTTTCCCAGGATTGCTTTTGCTATTCTAGGTCTTTTCTGGATCCAAATGAATTTTAGAAATGTTTTCTCTAGATCTGTGAGGTATGTTAATGGTAGTTTGATTGGGATTGCATTAAATCCACATAACAGTTTTGGGAGTGTGGCCATTTTCACTATGATGGTTCTTCTTATCCAAGAGCAAGGAATATCTTTCCTCCAAGGAAGATTTTTGGAGTAGCCCTTCCTTTCAACTTTACTAAAGAGTTTAAGTTTGGTGCTGAATCTTCTCTGAGACTCTTATAGAATTTGGCAGTGAATCTATCCAGACCTATGCTTCCCCTTGTTGCCAGGTGTTGAGGTTTATATCTAGATGTTCCCCTAACATCGAATATGATCATAGGTGGGGCCTTTTGGAGGTGGATCTAGAATGTGTGATGCTGGGATTAATGATGTGATGCTGGAATTGATTCATGGTATGATGCTAGCATTAAGGGTGTCCTACCCTTGCTGTGACTGCTACCCCCCTAAGGTTAGAATACAAAGGACAGAATAAACTGCCATTACCACTTCCTGCTTGCTACGTTTCTGCTTTGCTGCCTTCCTGCCTTCTGCCTACCATGAACTGTTTCTCTTCAGTGATGCCCCTCTGCCATGCTACCCTGCCTCATAGCCAGTCAACTATGAATTGAAGCTTCAACAAACTAAAAGCTACAATAAACCTTTCCTCCTTTAACTTTAGGCATTTGGTATTTCATCTCTACAATGAGAAAAATAACTAAGTAAATAACTAAGACAGCAGATTATTCAAATTATTGTTTCAATTTCATTGCCCATTATTGGATTATCCAGGGTTTTAAATCATCTTGGTTCAGTTCTGGTAATCCATGTTCATCTAGGACTCTATCCATTTATTTTGAATTCTCCAATTTACTGGCATAGAGGTTTGTGAAATAGTCATTAGTAACCTTTTTTATTTTGGCAGAATATGTTGTGATTTCATTTTCCATTTCCAATTACATTGATTTGGGACCTTCTCTCCAATTATTTATTAATTTATTTTAGATAGACTGTCTAAGGGTTTATTTATTTTGTTACTTTGAAGAACCAATTCTTTCATTCATTACTTCTCTGTATTTTTGTTTGTTTGTTTTGTTTTGGTCTCAATTTCACTGATTCTTGCTGTGATATTTGTAATTTCTTTCATTGTATTAGCTTTGGGTTTGTGTTGTTTTTGTTCTCCTAGGACTTTTTCGTGTATTATTAGGTTATTTATTTAGGTTTGCTTTGTTTTTGTGAGCTCTCACAACTATAAACTTCCCCCTTAGGACTGCTTATTGTGTCCCATGGATTCTGATACATTTTACTGACATTATTGTTTAGTTCTAAAAACTATCTTACTTCTTCCTTGGTTTTTTTCTGTAATCCATTGTTTATTTAATGCTTTATTGTTTAGTTTCCATGTACAGCAGCCTTCTAAGCTGGTTGTTTGGAAGATGTTCCCAAAATATCACAAATTAATTAATGCTTAATATGTCTTAATATGGTAACCAGCCTCTCCATGTGGACCTCTAATGACTCTTGCTTCCTGATACTATACCCTTGTTCAGTGCCTTCCCACTGTGATAAGAGTTGGCCTGTATAGTCAAAAGAACTTTTAGAAAAATGACAGTGTGATATCTATGCTAAGTAATAAAGGCCACTGTCACTAGCATTACTCCCTTGGGTTTCTTGCTATAGGGAAGTAGCTGCCATGTTATTAGGACACTGAAGCAGTTCTCTGCAAATAAATAAATAAATAAAAGAAAAAAAGAAAAAACCCTCACGGTGAATAACCGAGGCCTCCTGCCAACAGCCAGCAGTGACTTACCATCTATCAGAGTGAGCCATCTCAGAAGAAGACCCTGTAGCCCCATCAAGCCATCAGATGACTGCAGTTCTACTGACATCCTGACTGCCAAACACCCAGCTAGGTCATTCCTGAATTCCTCATCTACAGGAATTGGAAGATGTGGTAAATGTCAATTATTGTCTAAAGCTACTGCTTTGCTGTGTAGCAATGGCTTACACACCTGTTTCAACCCAAGAAAAGTATAAGACCTCCTGACTCAGGATTCCTTCTGTGGCCATAAGTGAGAAGGCAGCCCAGGAAGAATTACTTCTTCTCTTCTCCCTTAATTTACTCTATTAAAAGAAGTTTCACAATAGAAAGATTTTTCTTTTAAAGAGCCTTAGTAACAGTCCTACTGTATCAAACAGGATTGGTTTTAAATGAACATTCTTGTCCTGCTGTCTGCCAGGGGAGTTGTGAGACTTAATTAATTACAGATCTTTGGATGAAAAGAGTACTGAGCCCTGAAAATTATCATCAAATAGAACCAAGAAAAATGAAAGAAAAAAAAAGAAAGGCATTTTGCCTCCTTGCTTGCTAAATCCATTTCACCTGAGATTTAGCAAAGGCTGAGTCACCTATTGTTTAGCGAATATTCAGTTTTTGCTGAGTACAGAATGGAAACAAGCCAGCACAGCAAGAGAACAGGGAGCCCCTGTCTTTTAGCTTAAAATAGGTCCTTTTCTCAAAATAAATCCCAAGTTCTCTTTTAGGAGACAGCATGGCCATTTGGCTCATCTGAGTTTTCAAGAGGAACAGAGAGATGGGACAGATGTGATGGGGCCACACGGAGCAGGACTACTGTGTGTGTAGGCTGAGGCCTCTTGAACTGGGAGCCACACAGCTCTGTGGACAGCAGTCTTCCCTGTGCAAACATTAAGTGGAGGAAAAATATTCCTTAGTTCCTTTTTAATGTTCTAATAATAATGTTCCTACAAGAGGAAGTTCAGGAGAGCAGACCTGATTTTCCACATAAGAAAGAGATGATGGTTGGTAGGTAGACTGGGTGATAGAATGGGGAAATCACTAAGTGTTGTAGCCAGATTCAAGAGTTCAAATCAGACTCTTCCACACACTAAACAAGTGACTTTGCATAAGGAACAACTTCCCTGACCTCCAACTTGCTGGTGGTGAAATGCAGCTGCTGGTAATACAGGCAGGGCTCTGGGCCCCATGGTCTCCCTCCAGCCTCACAGACTTTCAGGTCCACTGCCCAAGGAAGAAGTAGGAAGTCTTCAGCACTTAAATAGTTCTACCATGGAGGGCTCAGTCCATTCCCCTAGACCATAACACATCAGGTATGGCTTGGGACATAGGACTGTGCTCCCTCAGGCTTTGTGAGCTTTCTCTTCTGGTGAGTCTTTTCCCACACAGCATGGAATTAGAGCACAGTGGTTTAGGCTCCATCTTTTACAGCCACTCCATTTTCCCTGGGGGTGTCTCAGCAGGCATGTAGAGATTAGGGGCTCTAAGCCAAAGAAGTTAAGTAAAATCAGAAATGTGGTTTCTTTTAGCTTGCTCCCATTGGGCTAGGATCTGCATATAATGCAGCCTATTACACCAGCCTGCTGCTCAGCATTTGTGGAGCCCAAGACCCAGCTAGCAACAGTGTCCCTCTGCTTTGCTTCACCCACTTGGTGCATACATGCATCTGTGTTCCTCATAGGGAGAGGTGGCTGTCTAGTGTGGCAAGTATTCCTGAACCAACACTCTTACAATCACTTGTAGCCATTAGAATGGTCTACATCACATGACTGTTTTAATGGCCAAGAGAAATAATGGGCATGAAAGCTTATACAAACTTTCAACAATGATACCCAGGCTAGTTATTACTGTAGTCTCAGGATGGTTGGTAACATTTCTGATCTAAAACAAAATGGTCTGTGCTAGAAAACTAAACAAAAAAGGGACAGGCTGAGGTAGGCCCCAGTAGGATCCCTGCCCTCAGTCACTGTCATCACTGTTTTAACTATGATCCTAGGTCCTTAATTTATCTTATTGATTCCATTAAACCTAATCATCCTGACTGTCACTACTGCATGGCTGGAAACTTCCTCCAGATTCCAGAGCCATAACTGCATCTCTTGGTGTATAGGGTAGGGGTAAGGTTGAGTGTATAGAAGATGAGGAGAAAAGAAAAAGAGAATCAAGACACTCTGGTAACACTGCCTAGTTTTATTTTGTTTAGAACATGTAAGTGAGCTCATTGCCCAAGCCTGTTGAACTTTACTATACGGGTTTGGAAAGACCTTAAAGATACCCACTTGACTCTATTCCCTAAATCTCAGTTCCAATCTTGGTTCTGTCATTTAGTAGCTAACTGAGCTTGAGCCAGTTGCTGCCAAAAGTCTCAGTTGTTCCACCTGAAATAGGGATGTTAATACTGACCAGGACACTTTGGAGGGTCTTGTATAGAAAGATTAAATTCATTGTAAAGTGCTTCAAAATATAAAACATAATGCATGGCATACTGTCATGGATGACCCTAGACCGTTTTTACCATACATCTCTTTTACTTCCTTTCCTACATTTCCCTTTTCTGCTTATTTATCTGCTATATACTTACTTTTCTCTTTTTCTCTTTTGCTTCTGCTTATATATTGGATGTGTCAATTTGATGTATATCAATTGATCAGCCTTACTGATAATCATGTCTGACAAGAAATGGTGATTTCTAGCATATAACTTTCTTAGAAACTTTCTAAGGAGGGCCTGTCCCTTGATTATTGATGAGGTTTGTAGAGTAAAGCTTCTCCCTCCCAAATTACTCTGACTTCTCTAAGAAGTTATTTCAATAATAACTATAACATTTCACATGTATAAGAATCACCAAAAAAGTGAGATGTGCAGATGCCAGAACCCATCCTCAGAAGTCTGAGGTGGAATTCAAATATGTGACCTTTTCATGAATATTCTCCCAGCATAAAGCAATTCTGATGCCCATTTTGAAAACTCCTGTAAGCAAGAATGGGCTGAACAGGAGTCAACCTCTCTCTTATGCAATTAAATATTTCTCCAAAATAGAGGAAACTTACAGAGAGCAAAAATAAACTACAGGAAAGTCAGAGAGGCCAGCTAAAAACCCAAATGATTAAGGTTCTGCCAAGAATGATTTATGCACAGGAAAAAAAAATACCTAAATATTCTGTCATAGATCTGGTGACTGTCCACAGGCAGACAGTCAGGCTACAAATACAAGACATTAACAACAAAAGGCTTGGAAATTATCTAAGATGTGACAAGGTCAAAGCTCAGACTCATAGAATGACATCAGAGAAGAAGCAATTCTAGTTTTATAATCAAGGAAAATACTTACATACTAAGACTCAAGACATTGTGAACTGACCTTCTCAAAGAAAATAGTGGAAGTTGAATTTTTCCAGGTGCCACTACATAGAAGACTAAATATAAATTGGAGGACAGGAATTGAGGTGGAGTCCTGATAGTTTTGTATTCTGGACTTTTTTAGGGCAGTTTTCCAACATCTCACCTTGAAGTAAGATCAACACTGCCAAATGCCAGGTGTGGTCCAGGTTAGGTCTTCAGAGTTCCTGGGATTCATCCTCTATTGCACCTCTTCCCTGTGCCCTAGTTGGCACCCAGCAATTTCATGCTAATTCTGGACCTACCCAGAGCTCAAAAAGACTTTGTCCTACTGGCCCTTTGCCATGGCTCACAACCCTGAAAACATTGATTATTCACGGTGTAAATTAACTATCTAGGTCAGTGGTTCTCAACACTGGCTGCACATTAAATTTACCCAGATGAACTTTATTTTGATACACATGTCAAAGTCCTATCTCAGACTTATTAAACAGATGATTTGGTGGTGGGATCCAGGCATCAGTATTTCTTATAAGTTCCTTAGGTAACGTTAATAAATGAGCAGAAGAAGAACACCACTTGAGATAATGATTTCTACCTTGCTGTACATTAGAATTTCCTGGGAATATTTTTTAAATAATCCCAGATCCCATTCTCATAAATTTAATCAGTCTGACATGAGACTTAATTATCAATTTATTAAAATCCTTAGGTGATTTTAATATGCAACCAAGTACAAAAAAAAACCTCCTTATAGAAGAATTCCAGCATGTCAAAGTCTAAATTTATAATGTTCTGCCTCATTTCACCAACTCCCTATTCACTTCCAACAAACACCCTACATTTTCTGCTGAAGGTCTTACTATCTTTACTCACTATATATTCACATAATATTAGATTCTTTGGAGACACCTTTGACTCTACCTCGTTCCCCAATTCCACACTGAAGAACTGGCAAAATATCTCACATCTTTTCCTTCCTAAGGTAGTATCCTTGCCTCACCAAGAGGGCTTATATTATTTCCTAACAGATTTCCATACCCAATTGCTTATCTACTGTGTCAGAATGCTTACAAAGAGAGCTCTAACACACACCTGAATTGTGAGTTTGCAGCTCCTCTCATCCAGAACTAGACTACAGAGTCTCTTTCTCTAGCCTGCGCATCTGGGTTAATTTGGTGACTTGCTTCAGTCAACACAACGGAGAAGAAGTTGATGGTGTGCCAGCTGCAGCTCTAAGCCCCAAGAGATCTTGTCCATGTTCTGTGATTATAAGAATATATCCAGGTTACCCCATGCTAGTCTGCTGGACATTGAGAAACACATAGAAACCATCTGAACTAAGCCTCCCAAGATGTGACAGGCAAACCAAGATTCACAAAGCCAAGTAGCCTATTGCAGCTGATTACAGATATTTGAGTGATCCCCATTGTACCCCCAGAACAGAGGGTCTTGTCCATGGTTCTGGGATCTCTTGTGCATGGATCTATACTTGGTACTCAATATGTGGTACTCAATATTTGGTGAATGAAATAAACAAATGAAAAAATAAACAGCAAACACTCCATCCAAAGAAACTGTAAGGTATGAAAACCCAATTATATTGAGAGAACAGAACACAAATGTCCCTGTGCCTTTATGTAGATAAGTAATAGTAAGCAGATGGAAATCTAGAGCAGGACTGATGGAGGGAAGAGGCCATTAAGGTATGTATGTGGTTCTAAATCCTCATAGCAAGGAATAAGGACATGCTGTTTAAATTTTATAAAGTATACTAGGATCCTGGTAGTTAAAAAGAGAAACTAAGAATGGAAGCATTTTAAGATTTTATCACTAGAGAGTAGGATTCAAAAGATAATTTTAGTTTTTGTACCTGTGTACACATGTGGACATTTTTACAATGTCTAAAAATTGCTTTTGTAAATTCTAGTTTAATTTTTATTTTAATTTTAAAAGTATTAAGAGTAAAAACATAATTGATCTTTTTCCTTTGAGATTAAGTCAGACCATCTAGTTTTAGTGTTCCAGAGAATCCAACCCCTTTAGCTGGTGTACCAGTGATGCCTGAATTCTCTTCCCTATATGATTCTACAATGATCAAAATCCTTTTATTTTCCCTTTTAGTCTTCCCATAAACCTCCACTTCCACTCCCCAGTCAAAATTGTACTTCTTTCAAACTTTCCTCTTCAAAAAAAAATAAATAATTGAACACACATAAATAAGAATCATAAAAATTTGGAAATAGCAATCAACCCAGTGGGTAAAGATTACAAGGATGCATAAATGGACAACACTGAACATCTCTGTTTTATATAAGGATCTGTGCATAGTATGAAGGCTGGATGGATGAGGCCAGTGTTCTTTGGCTCTCTGCAGGTATATTCAGCAAAAATTCACTGAGCCTCTGCTGTGTCTAAAAGAACCCCAGGGATGGCTATGATGATTATTAGGAGTAAACAGAATCCCTTGATTCCTATTGCTCTAACTCCCATATCTGTGGACAGAAACAAGATGTCTTTCTTCTATATTGCACTTAGTGTGCCTCTGTACTTCTAACATACTTAGCACATAAGAATACATTCAACACCTATTATAGGTCCACTATCATAGAAGAAGAGGAAAGCAATAATCTGTTGAATATCCACCACATAACAGACCCAAGTGCCAGCCATCATTGCATAGGGACATGCATATGTGATGTATGTGTGTGTTATTGTTGTGGTTGCATAAAGAAATAGAATTCCTTAATTCTTCTACATTCAGACTACTGTCTCTCCAGCAAGGTGAAGGAGGCCACAGGAAGACTTTTTCAAAAACTGGCTTCTGTATCTAAGGCACCGCACCAACTCTGTTTCTGTTGCTGAGGTGAAGAACATCATTAGATTTTTTTTTTTGGTTGTTTGCCTGCTTGTTGAAATATTGAGGATGAAATCCAAATTCTATTGATGAGCATTTTTTTGGAAAGGTTCTCACTAAATTATCCAGGCTGGTATTGAACTTGTGTGATCCTCCTGCCTCCACTTCCCGAGTATTACAAGCATGTACCATGCCGAGTTTCAATTATTTTTGAGTCACCTCAAAGCTATATTCAGGATGATAAAGGGGCCCCAGGGTATTTTGGAAGTGGTATACATACAGTCTTTGGTGGCTGGATTAGTGATATAAGTTTTTCTGACATATTTCAAACTGACTGACGGAAAAGTCCAGTTTAGGAATAGAACTGTAGGAGCTAGTCAGTGTTGTCTGAGGTGGAAGAGAAGTCATTCCCAGTGACTGGGGCCCAGAGAGCTAATGTACTCAAGTCAAAGCATTTCCCCATTATATCTTGCTTAATAAGATGATCTATTCCAAGAGGGAAACAAAGAAATCCAACCTCTGATTAAAGGAAAAAGAGGGGGCAGGAATAATATGCATGTACTTTGGAAAATATTAATATATGCCTATGTTTTGGAAACTCATTCTCACTTTTCTTCCAAATGACTTCCAGTCTTAATGACCTTCATCTACACCAGGCTCATTCCTGCTTTTTTCCAGCTCACTAATGTGTCTCCTAAAGGCTTACCTCACTCATTTAACTCATTTGTTGAACAATGTAGTAAGCAAATGAGTATCACTGATCTGAACGCATGAAGATTCAAATCAGTGCCAAATTCCAGATAGGTAAAGTTGGGACTCCAGAAGCTATTTGGAACAGAAAGAGTGGTTGATTCCAGACAATTACTGGAAGGATCAAGTCACTGAAAAACATTCTGAAACTATGAGACCTTATTCTAGGCAAGAAATCTCACTTTTAAACCTGTGGTACAAGACTGGATCAGCTGCCACTGATTCGCACCATCGTCATCACCATTCTTAAACAAGTAACGTGCTCACAGTAGTGCAGAATAAGGAAGAGACCTGTAGGATATATTTTAAATTAAAAGGCCATTGTCATTAACAGATCTGCCAGTGATACAAGGGAAAACATCATACCAAATAACAATTACATTTAATTATAGTCATTTATTAATTTTGCTGAGATTACTTGATGTGCAATAAAGAAGGTAAAATAAAGGAGAAAACAAAGCACAAATGCTCCTGTTATTTTTAATAAGTAAATACATTAAGACATCTGATAATGGAAGCTGGAGAGAAACAGATGCTTTAGTTAGCACATCCTGGTACATAATCTGAGACGGGGCAGCAGCGAAGGTCCCTTCTCATTGCAGTTGGTGTCAGTTCCTAGCACGATTACTCTCGGTGTCTCATATGTTGAATTCTAATGTCTTGAATAAGAAAAGTAAAATGGATGAGTCCCCCATCTGCGAACCAGAACAAACATATAAACCCAGTGATGTAGCACCTGATGACAGGCACCCTGGGAATGCCATCCTTCTGCCTTTTCATGTCAATGGCCTCTACAATAGAAAGAAGATAAAGCAGCTCTTCTGGAGACTGACAGTATTACACCCAAAAGGTGCCCATGGATGCAGGATCAGACATATAAAAGGACCTTTGCACATCCAGGGTTAACTTAGTAGAGGGCCAGGAAGATGAGCCTCCTTCCTAGAAAAAGAGAGTAAACATTTAATTCTCAACTTATTTGGCTTGTGAGCTACCTATGGGATTATGTCTGTGTGGGTCCTAGAGGCTGACCTTGCATATGTAACCAATTCTTGGTCCCTTCCTCTCTGCCTCTCTGCTCTGCTTCCCAGCTGCCCTCAAATGAGCAACTCTGTCCGCCATACCCTTCCACCAGGATGCTCCTGCCATGAAGCCAGCTGACCATGAACTGAATCTGCTAAAACCATGAAACAAATTAAACCTCCTTTAAACTGCAGGTGTCAATGGGAAAACTGACCAAAACTAAGCACAGTGCAATAGGCTTTATGCTTGGGACTTTATCTCACTTAGCTTTCATACCACCCCATGCAAAGCACTACTTTCCTCATTTTAGTAGAAGGAAATTTAAAGATCACAAAACTATTAAGTCAAAGCTAGAGTTGAAATTAATTCTTCCCATCCCCAAAGTGCAGCCTGCTCAGTAGAAGAAAAACTGGCCTTAGACCAGGCCTGACTTCACAGAATTCCTAAATTTTATTGAGGAATTGTCTGAAAATTCACACTTTAATATTCTGAAGACTAGTTGTATTTTCTTAAACAAAGAAAAAACTAGGAGTTGGGCCCTGGCAGTTCTCACAGCTTACAGTTATGCCTGACAGCTGGAGGAAAACAAATTTGAAAGACTTGAACCTACCCTGCATCCTTAAAGCATCCATGAGTCATAGCCATGTCTCTCTTCTTCCCAGTTTTACAGATTCTTCTTTCCCTCTTTACGCCAGCGTTCTGTTCTTGGACTAACGGTTGGATGTTCAGATACTGAAAATGATCCCTCAGAGAAGAGGCAAATGTCTGACTACCAAGATTACCTGAACATAAGCGAGGTTACAGCTTGAGAGAACACCCCAGCCGAATGAGTTGCATACCTGCCACAGAAGCAGAATTTTTCATCTGAGGCAGCTTTGAAAGCATCTTTCTATGTAAAGATAAAGAAGAAAATAAAGGAGCATCCGTGTAGCCACCAAAACACTAACCTATGTCTGGAGTAGGCTCAAGATTGGCATCATCATTCTGGACAAGGCTGATCTCTTTTAATGCAGCTTTTACTTGACTGTGTGTCTGAGCAATTCTACAATGATGACATGTAACTCTGGTAATTTTTCACTGAGCACTGAAGTTTGCAGTGTTGGTTAACAAAACATCTCATTCAGTTGTATACACACACACACACACACACACACACACACACACACCCCATACAGTCCATGAGGGGTTGTACCAAGAAAAATATTGATCTGTACTAGAACATCCCAAAATATTAATGTCAGGATCCTGATTTGAAACTTATGATTAGAATTTTTCAATCTACATGTTAGTTTATGGACACTTAAAAATGTTTCTGTGAATAGCTCTCTCAGTTAAAGAGTGTTTAGACATGTGCCAACAGACTTGATTTCAAAGATGCTTATCTTCAGTTACAAATGAAGTATAAATAAATACTGTGGAAGGAGGCAGGGAGTTAGGAAATAAGCAGGCAAGCTGGCTGAGTAGTTTCCTGGTAAATTTTCAATCATCTTTACATATTGACAAGAAAAAAAAAATATATATATATATTACATATATATATATATATATATTCTCCCAACATCATGGACCCCTCCCAGGTATCTTTCCACTACACTAGTCACATTCCAATTAATTAGCAACTGAAAAGGAATAGAATTTCAGATACAATTCAGGGACCCTTTGCATTAATTATCATTGACCTGGAGGTACAGCCAGCCTATGTCTCCTGTATTCTATACTTTTAGTGTCACATGCACATGACCAGGAAGTTGCTTCCCTGTGATATTGTGAAACATATATTCACAGTATATATCTGTCCTACTTGCTGGAACACAGCTCCTAAAATCCTTGGAATCTTGGAAGTGATGGGCATCCTTCTGAATGCTAATTAGATGATTGATGGAAGTAACAAGGCGGGAGGTGGGGGTGCTGTCCCTAAACAGTTTCAGGTTGCTGGCTAGTCTCCTGAAAGACCAAGGATGAATAGAGGGCTGTGACTTTCACTCCCAGCCCCCAAACCATTAGAGAAAGGAAAAAGCTGAAGGTCAAATTGATCAACAAAGGATGGCTGGTGATGTAATCAGTGAAACCTACATAATGAACCCTTCATAAAAAATCAAAATTTAGGGTTTAGGGAGCTTCTATACTTCAGAACATATGAAGTTCCTAGAGAATGGAGCACCAAAAGAGGGCATGGAAGCTCATGTCCCTTCTACCACACCTCATCTAAGCGTCACTTCCATCTGGCTGTTCACCGGTAATAGCTTTGTGATAGTCTTCCTAGTAAATGTGCAGATGTAAATAAAGAGTTTCTCTGATACCTGTGAGCTTCTCTGACAAATTAAACAAACCCAAGGTGGGAACCATGGAAACTTTCAATTTATAGCTGGTTGGTCAGAAGTATGGATCCCAACCTGGGACTCATGAGTGGCAGCTGAAGAGGGAGCAGTCTCGGGGACTGAGGCCTCAACCTGTGAGATTTGGTGCTATCTCCCTATAGATCATAATGGAATGGAATGGAATGGAATGGCATGGCATGGCATGGCATGGCATGGCATGGAATGGAATGGAATGGAATGGAATGGAATGGAATGGAATGGCATGGCATGGCATGGCATGGCATGGCATGGCATGGAATGGAATGGAATGGAATGGAATTAGAGAATTCCAGGCTGGTATGCACTAGAGGATTGTTAGGTGGGAAAATACTCACACACTGTAGTAACTAGGGCTCACAGAAGGATTCCTATATTGTGTGAATATGGTAACAACAATGAGTTTTTGCTTTTGCCAATATTCATATACTTTGTGTGTCAAAAAAAACCCCTGAAACCTCTAAAGTCACAATCTCACCATCACCACATACCAGTAATCACACATCACCCTCACCCAGTAACCAGGCATGGAGGTGGGGTCTTTCCACCATCATCATCACAAAATCCTCCATCAGGGACTTAAGAAGTAATCCTGAAGGAGCCAGAGAGTAAAGGCAAACATCCTGTGGGATGAACCCATCAGAAACAACAAAGGGCAGCTCTTCTGTGGGCTGGAGTAAGAAGCAGAACATGAGCGTGATGAGATATAGGACAGAGAAGGCAAACTGCATTTAACCAGCATTTCTCTGCTTTGGGTACCTCATATACTGAATATGAACTCATTTGCTTTGGCAATATCCCTCAAGAGGTAGTCAGCCAAGCAGGCACTATTTTCCTCATTTCCAAGAAAGGATACCCAAGGTACAAATAGACTAGGTAATTTGTCCAAGGCCACATAGGCTTTTCCAATTGTTCTCTTGATTCCTTTTTTTTTTCAGTATCAGTAAGATGCAACCAGGTTTCCAGCAGAAACTCTAGCACATCTCAGACATGTGCACATACTGTGGAATAAATAGAGAAGATTAGCACCTCAGACTTTATCTATACCGATGTAGGACACATTTCCTGGCACTGTATTTCTTTGAAAATCTCTTTAGATGGTTGCATTACTCCAGTGAAATTTGAGGGATCCTGGTAATAGTCAATGCTAAGAACAGGATGTAACAAGGGCAACTATTTTTTTTTCCCTTAATTCTTGTTTGGAAGGGAGAGAACTCTGGGTTAATACCTGAAGTTCTCATGGATTAAAGAATGAATGGATTGTGTTATTTGGTAGGACTACAAACTTACTTTGTATGAAAACTTCAAATCACAAAATTACTTCAGAAGATATGCTCTCATTTTTCCCTCCCTTGGAGAGAGATAAAGATATAAGTAAAGTCATAGAAGTAGCAAAGATGCAACAGAAGAAGAAATGTGGAAAACCCTATTCTAGGAAGTTAGAGGTAATAATAAATAGCATAATGTGCTGTGCTATGCTCTGCTATGCCAGATAATAGTTAGCATAGTGTACAGTCTACGGTTTTACACCAGATAATCTAACTCATCAGTGATGGCTGCCTTGGGTATCCATTCAAGAGAGGTGGTATCTATGTCTCACATTTTCCATGACTCTAATGTTGTCTAAGCCTCTCATTTTGTACTGAAGATCCTTGTTGTGAATCATTTCTTCTTGGCCCTGGTTTCCTGGGCAAAGAGCTACATAAACAGTCTTTTGAAGGGTGTTTGCATAGTAAATCTCCTAGGAAGTGAAACAAAGTGTCTTGTTCCAGGTCAGAAGGCAGATTTGTTTCCTAATCAGTATAACACAGATAGAGAATGTCTATCAACATGCAAGAATTTAAAGTCTTCTTATTCTCCCTGAAGGACATTTGCTAATGTTGATTAGATTTGCAATGTTAATTCACAAAAAGCTCACATACAGGTACATACACACTTCCATACAAGATACAATCCATGAGGGTTAGACCAAGAAAACCGCTGACCTGCACTGGAACATTCCAAACATTAGTGTCACAATCCTGATCTAAACCCTGTGATTCATATGTGACAATTCATGTATTTGTTTATAGACACGTAAAATGTGTTTATGTCTCTAAAGGCAAGATAGGAAATAAAAATAAGGACATTTCTCTCTTTAGGGGAGAGGATGAACAGGTCATCAGCTGTCCTAAATAAGATAAAAAATTTCCTCACTTGGAGAGTTCTTTCCTCAACACACCCACAGCATGCACAGGTGCCACCTGGCCCTCACCATGATACTCTGTGGGCACAAGGACTCAGAAACTGAAGCAAGGGGTAGTTACTGCTTTTGCCATATGTAATCAATAACCTTTATGTTTGATCCATGTCCTGTGTCTTTTGTCAGTGTATATACAACAAAGTAGTATGTGTGTACACACCTGCACATACATATATTCACACACAACAACATACAAACACACACACATATAGGAATCTATAACCATACTCAACTACATATATCTAGTCATGCAAATAAAATCTGTAGCCATGACAGAATAACTTGTTAGCTTACAAGTAGGCAAGTCTCAGACTTCACAATTTCTGATTTAATAATCTTAATTCTCAGCTTGGGAACTACAGTGTGTCCCGCCTCCTACTATGACTGCTCTGCACCCTTAGTAACCCTGTTTCTCACTGGACAGCAGCTCCCTCAGTCAGAGAACTCTGAATCCGCTCAGACTTTCCCACCTTCAGAAACACTGGGAAAGTTTTGCCATCATGATCCTCTCACTCTGTACATCCCACTCTGTACCACAAATATTCCATCAGGCACTTCACAAGCAACCCTGAGGGGGCAGAGAGGAAAGACAGACATCTCATAGAATGATCCTGGCAGCAACAGCAGGGAGAGGCCCTTCCACGGGCTGGGTAAGGGACAGAACAAGAGCATGAGGAGACGGTGGCAACAGTGGAAGGGAAAAATGACCATGAGAGAGATGATAGAAAGAAAGAGGAGGGACAGACTCTGGAGACTGGAGACAGAGGAGATGGAACTAATGTTCACAGAGAAGCAATAGAAAGAGAGCAGTGTGGGAAGGGCAGAATATTAGTAAAGACTAAGTGTAAAGTCAAAATAGTTTCATGAAAAGTCCTTCCCTATATTCTTAGGTCCTTCAAGGAAGGAGAGGAACTTTCATGTTGGAAAATCAGAAAATCTTTACTATTTTCATGTTTCTGTTAATATCACCATTTAACATCTGCCAAAACTAAGGCCAAGAGAGCTAAGTAATCTTATTAATATGCCTATTTTAGCTGCTCAGAAAGGAATCAGGGAGCAAAGCTGAGTGACTTGCAGTGCCTTTCTTTCCATAAGGTCTATTTTCTCTCGTATTTCTTACAGGGACACTGTCACATGAAGCCTCTGGTTTGAGGTTTCCTACAGTAAGGGGGGAGTTGTCACATCCAGAAAGGAAACAGTGCTGTTTGCCTTGTGATTGTTTACAAAGAAAAGATCATGCCAGACCCATACACCGTGCCGCTGACAGGCTTAGGGAAGAGGCAAAATGGACAGGAACAGCCCAAGAACACTGTGTATTTGGACGGTCAGTGACACATTTGATGCCCATCAGGCAATTTTACTTGCAAATTCATTCAAATTGACCAAGGGAAAAGACTCAGGCTTCCTTGAACTAAAACTGCAAAACTGTAAGAATGGTGAAGAGAAATAATATTCAGACAGCAAAGCCTGAAATTTGGCGAGAGAGCATGAGAGATCAGATGGGTCCCCAGGAGCTGGTACAGCTTGATTAAGAGGAATTTGGGCAGAGGAGGGAGAGTGGTCCCCACTGGTAATGAGAGAAGACTGGCTGGCTATAGGATTCTGGAGAAATCAGCGAACTCCCAAGAGCCCTTTCTGTAGAATGGGGACAGCGGCACTAACTGACTTCTGGGGTGATTGCTTGGAAAAGAATAAAAATGTTCTGAAGGCACTTGGTAAATATGAAGTGTTGTACAAGTGGCAATAATAATGTCAAATTTTATTTAACATCTTCATTAAGGACTCAGAGTGAAGCAGGCAGGCTCTTAATGAAATCTACAGAGTCCTCAACAGGGCACTGCTGGCAAGGGCACAGCCTGGCCAGACAAATGCCCAAGGGACATATGAAGAAACTTCATGATCGCTAACTTGATCCCTCGCTCAGCCACCAACCTGTCCTACTGAAGAAGGCTCCACAAAGGCACCAGCTGGGGACAATCACACTCTGCCTTCTCTTTCCTCTTCCCCTCCATGTTCATCTAGGCACAGTGGATTAGAATGGAACGTTTGAAAGGAGCTGTGTGAATGTCCCTGAGGGCCCACTCAAGACATGTCAATGCCGAGGATGGGTTAGGAAAGTGTCATCCTATGTCCGGGATGGCATGTCACATTTAAAGGGTGCGATGCAATTGCAGTATTTGACCATCCTGGAAAAATGGCAGTGTTCCTCTCATGAGACAGACTTTCAGGCAGTTTCAAGATGCCACAATCTCCTTGAGCTTCTGTCCTCAAAAAGAAGAAATACAAGACTCCAAGTCCACAACCAGACCTGTGTGGGCACCAAGCGCAGGACCTTAGACAAAGGCCTTGTGGAGCATGGCTACGACCCAAAACAACTCCAGAAACCCAGAAGAACCCAAACTCATTATTGTGGCCTATATATAAAGCTCTTCATGACCCAGCCTTTGTTTACCTTCCCAGCCTCACTGCACACACTCGAGATGTCATTCCAGTCGCACAGAGCCACAGCCAGCTCTTTGGCCTTACATACATGTTTTTCCCTTTACCAAGAACCCTCTTCCCTCCTTGCCCAGGTAAACTAACTTATCTTGGGTCATCACCGGTCTAACTGGTAGATTAACTAATGGGCAACTTGTAACACCCAACTGAACTAAGTATGGTTCTGGGTGTGGGAGGCCCAGCTGAGAACTGTTGCCAGTAGCATAAAAGGAGAACTAGAGGGGAACGTGGTGTGCTAATGATTCTCCTAGAGAAGACTCTCATGCTAGTTTTCCTAATATGAACTTAGCAGTTATCATCAGAGGAGCTTGGGTCCTCATTGTCACTGAGGATGGCTGCACTTCTCCTTGGGGAAGCTCTGGTCCTTACCTAGAGTGTCACTTCCTGGCTCCAGCACAGAACCCTCAGCCTACTGGCACAGATCCTTCATCCCACTGGTACAGACTTTCTAGCTTCAACCACTGACCTTTGGGCCTTCCCAGTGCAGATCCTTAATACAGACTTGCATGAGACATTGTCACAGGCTCTAGGCCTCCAGTTGAACTTGTGGAGGACGTTGCCATGGGTTCCAGGCCTTCAGCTGGACTCACAAAGGACATTGCTATAGGATCCAGGCTCTAAGTTAGATTCTTTGGGTCTCTAATATGCGGATAGATCTCCTGTACTCTTCTGTATTTGACTTTTTGGGTGAATATTATAAAATAATCTCATAAATATGTGTCCTGCATTAAATCTATTCCCCTATAAACCTTGACTACAACAGTTCCCATGTGCCTATTTCCTCTTATGCTTCTGCATCATAGATTCTGATCATCATCAACTACCTTTTCTGTGCCAAGCATTGTGGGAAAAACACAACATTTAAAAAGACAGGCATGATGCCTACGTCAAAGGAGAGACCATGGTTCTCAAACCCAGCTACGTGTTAGAATCACCTGCAAAATATTTTTAAAAATCATCACCATTTCAATTTATTTGACTTAATAATGGGATTTTTAAAACAGTGGTTCTCAGAAATGGCATCCTTTTGAATTTTTCTAGGAAGATTTATAAAACACTGCTACCTGGCTCCCACCTGAAGCCAGTTGAACATAAATATCTCAGATGGGGATGTAGATACAGTGTTCTTTTTTAAGCTCCCAAGAGAATCCAGAGCAGTGATGGTGAATCTATGGCACATGTATTATTTGTTATTCTTTTAAAACGTAAGCTCTTAGTGTATGAGTTATTTTTTTCTCAGCTGAAACCTCAGTATCAGGTTTAATTGCAGTGTTGGCACTTTGAGATAAATAAATGGGTTTTAGTTTACAGTTTGGGGATTTGTCTTGGAAAGTTATGCCATCACTGGTCTGGAGTACGGCCAAAATTAAGAGCCAACAGTGGGAGAAAAAGCATTATCTCCCTCTCATGCTGCTAATAATGGCCTATTTACTTACCTCTTCCCCCGCTAGTCTATAAACTCCTTAAAAGCAATGACTGTATCTATGTGTCCAGTTTCTGGCACTGTGCTTGACGTACAGCATGTTGTTACCTAACATTTATAGAAGGAAGAAAAGAAGGAAGGATGAACGCTCATCTTGGCTTAGTAGTGCATTAGCTTGTTAGGGCTGTTCTAACAATGTACCACGAACTGGGTGGCTTAAGCAACAGGAGTTCATTGCCTCACACTTTGGGAGGTTAAAAGCCCAAGATCAAGGCATTGCCAGGGTTGGTTCCTTTTGAGAACTATAAAGGAGATTCTGTCCCAAGCCGTCTTTCCAATTGTTGATGATTTGCTGGCAGTCTTAGGCATTCGTTGGCCTGAAGCTGTGTCACTCCAATCTCTACCTTCTTGTTCACATTGTATTCTCCCTGCGGCCAAAAGTCCCCTTTTCATAAGGAAATATTCCTATTGGATTATGGTCCCTCCCTACCATGATCTTAGCACAACTTGATCATCTGCAAAGACCCTACTTCCAAAATAGGTCAGATTCACAGATACTGGGGGTTAGAACCTCAATATTTTGGAACGAACAATTCAACCCATTAGTGAGCTGTTCTTTCTTATGCAGGAAGAAGGAAAGAGGGAGAACAAACTATCTTGGCTGAGTAGGATATACTCTTATGCTGGATCACAACTCGCTGTTCTAAGTTAATCAGAACTTCTTCCAGCACACTTTGCTACCAAAAAGCATAGAGTAGGCTTGGTTTTTTGTAAAATGGTGAATCAGCAAATATTGTTCACCCTCTCTCCTCCCAAGGTGCCTTGCCCATATTCCAGTTCTTAATTGGTCACAAGGTAGCTGGTTGGCTGCTAGGTCTTAAGAGGGAAAAAGAGACTTCCATATAAGGTACTATATGATTTCATTTATGCTATGACCCTCTTGAAGACATTACAAATTAAATTACTCTTTAAATAAACCCTAGCAATGTCCAAAAGGACAAATTCGCAATCATGGAAATGCAGGCATCGTGATAGTGAAGGTCAGGGGAAATGGGACAGTGTGAGGGAGAAAGGTTTGGTGACTACCCTTCTCATCTGGCCCACCCTTGTGCATCTGCAACACATGGACCTTGTTGGACTTGGTCTAATGAAGCCTTACTGTAGAAAACAATTGCTTTAGGAAATGTAAATTCTACTTCACACTCCTTCCTAACTCAATCAATAATTAGTAATGGTATCCTTTTTAAATAGCTGTTCATTTTATTTCCTAAAGGATCCAGAGTGTGGCTATGCACATCACTCAAGTTGAATCTTGGCTTAGGGTTGCATCCAACAGAAAAACTCCTCCAGATTGGGCTTCAGTGATAACCAGAGGTGGACATGGCTCCAGCCTGGATGTTGTTGTTGATGTCACTCATTAATAAATCCACTGTCATTTAAGCTTCAACTACCAAGCTGAGATAAGTACATAAACTAACCTCAGTTGGTGATGAAACTATGCATTTGGGGACTCGTTTTCAATTAAACAAGCTCTCAACTCTGTTTTCATCTAGGTTTTCAGCCATTCTGAAATGCCATTACTTATGATTGACATTTGTCAAAAGAGTTGATAATTTAAGAGAAATAAAAGGTCCTCCCCATTTTTCACATAGCAAGCAAAAAGCACTAGGTTAGTGTCCCAAGGTGCAAACTACTAACCTCTACCTGTCACCAGCTACAAGTTATTGGGAAAATCACTTGATCTCTTCTCAACCTCAGTGTTCTCAGATGTCTAATGGGGATAATAACAACCACCCACTTTTCTAAGTATTTTACATGTACTGACGTACTTAATGCTTAAAATAGCCCTATAAAGTCCTACAATTATATTATTGTTTCAAATGTAAGAGGATGAAAGTACAGATAATTGGCTTGCCAGTGTTCATACTACTAGTGACTGGTGTGCTGAGACTTGAAGCAGACAATGTGACATCACCATGTTTGCTCTTAACCACTGCACTATAATAGTAGAATAATAATAACAGTAATAACATCACAGAACAATGGAGATTAATAAGGCATGTAGAACTTGGTAAAATATTTAAGTAAATCTTGGCTGTAGTTATTATACCATGGAGTAGGATTTCAGTAATTGTTGAGTGGGTGTCTTAGTCACTTTCCTCGTTGCTAAGACACAATACCTGGCACCCACAATTTAAAAGAGGAGAGGTTTATTTTGGTTCACAGTTTCAGAAGTTTTAGTCTATGTTTGGCAGGCTGCAACCCAGAAACAGCACGGTGGAAGGGCACACCTCCCAGTGAACTGCCTTTAAGCAGGCCCCACCTCCTAAGAGAATTCTCAGCTGCTAAACTGTTTAGTGCATGAGTCCATTAATAATTATAGCACTCCTATGATCTAGTCACCTTCCAAAAACCCCACTTCTGATCACATGAGAGCTTTGGAAGATATTCCAGATCCAAATCATAAGTCTACTCCAGAATCACCTGGAAGTCTTTTTTCCCTGCTTTGCTAAAGTCCATTATTTTCTGTGTTTGACAGGGAAATGGGCAAAGGAAAACGTCATAGGAGTTTGGAGAAAAATGTCCAGTTGAGATTATGTGCAGCCCCATGCTAGTGTCTGCAAGACAAGACTGGTCTGTAGAATGTCCAGAGGAAGTGGTCACATTTTCTGGTCCAAAAACAGCTCCCCTATCTAGATTCCACCTGCATAAAATGCTGCCATCTTTAGATTAAGCCCTATCCCCTAATTGCCAACTATTCACATACAAATGCCTACCAGAAGAAGACAGCACTAAGTCCCATCTGTCACAGTGTGAGTTAATCTATTCCAGTCTTTCTTTGGGGGAGCCATGCCTGTATGCTATGGCTATCTATAAACAAAGGGAGTATATAGAGAAAAAAATAAGTAAAACATCCTAAACTTTGCATACTCCACAGCTGTGGCTTAGGCCATTATGGTTTTAAGCCTATTGTTTCTGTTTCTTATTTTAACCATCATGGAAAGCAGCGCAGGACACAGAATGGAATTAAATCAATTCAATGCATACCTGGTGTCAGGCACCATGCGGTGTGACTTCCCCACCATCACTCCCTTTCATCCTTACAATAATGCTTAAGTGGGTGCTCTCAGCTCTGACATCCTCCTTTGATTGTTAATTTCTAGTTTGTTGTGTAGTGTTTGGTTGGTTTTTATGTATAACGAGAAAAGGTTAAAGATGTTATTAATTTTTAAAAATACCATAAGGCATAGTTGGCACACTTGGGCCTAGAATTCAGCTATGTCTAGTCCTAAAGCTTATCCTTTCTGCCACCCTACACTGCATGCATAAGTCACTCAACCCCTCATAGCCCCAGGAGCCTGCAGTGGCAGGTGAGAGAGGTAGCTACAGAAAGGCCACATAAACCAACTGATGAGAGATTCGAAAGTACGACATCAGTCCTTCCCCTCTCTGCCCTCATCCCTCATTCAGCTGCAAAGCTCCAAAGGTGAAAGAAGGGGCAGCAGACAGGCAAAAGCCCCAAGATGGCGCACACCTGTATTCACACGCACTCACATGCCACCTCAAACACCGACATCCGAGGCACAGACACTGTTGCTAGCTGGGCCTCTGTGTGGCTGAGAGGAAAATTATTTACAGCAAGTCTGGCCTCTTATGCCACCATGTAATTCCAGGCAATTGCACTTCCAAATAGATCTTTTTGGAGAAAATCAACAGTGGCTTTGCTTTCAATCTACTGGAAAATGAATTCCTGTGACTGTGTTATGTAAGTCCACAGTAGGCAGGGCGAGGAGTGCAGGAGCCCGCAGCTCTGGCCAGAGATGGTGGGGTGCTGATTCTCTCCAGTTCCTTCCAGCTGCCCCAGACCACCAGGCCTGTGTGCACCTACAGCTTTGTAAAATCAACCGGGCCTCCAGGGAGGGGGCAATGTGTGAGTGAGTCCTGCTGAAACTACTCACAGACGCTTTAGGGGAGCAATAGGAACCAGAGGAAAACAGAAAGCCCTGTCTGGGGAAAAGACTGGAGCACAGCCTTTGCTCTGCCCAATCTCGGGCCAATCTAGTACAGTTTAGTGACAGCCACCACCTTCCACAGCTGCACAAACACCCCTGACACCTGTGCGCCAGACTTGCTGCTTCTCACTGTTTAATGCTTATTTTCCATTATAAAGTAATAAAATGGTACTGAAATTTTGAAAATACAGAAACATGAAAACAAATTGCCCATAATTATATTACCTAGACAGTCACTGTTAGTATTTTATGAGCTTGTTTTCACTCTTTGTTTTTATCCATTTTCAACTATAAAAACAGGAGCCCTGATGAGCTTTCCTGAATGCCTCCCACATTCCCCTCTGGCGCCCTGTGTCCAGTGCTGGTTGATGTGCACTCTGAAGAGGACTGATGACATCTTTGTGCAGGATGGAGAAGGAGCATTAGCAGGATAAAAAAGAACACCACCCTGAGGAGCCAGCTCTGGAGATCCCATCCCTGACCGTATGACCTTAGGCAAGGCGCGTCCTCCTCATCAGGGCTTACTTGCTTCACTCACTGTGAAACAGGAAAGAATAAAGTACATTTGGTACCAAATAAATATATTCTTACGTTTCTAATAGTTTAAGGAGATCACTTGCACACCCTGTGTATGAGTTTTTCTTCAACTGTTCAGTGGGAACATGAATAACTGTGTCCCAAAACTTTTCATAACTATCCTGAGGGCAAAATTAAATGGCCCATACAGAATAAGGCTTAATGGCTGCAAAAACTAAACAAGTTTTATCATTAGGATAACACAAAAACCCAGAAAAATAACTATACACACTATATATCTTGGAGATATTTTTATGAAAATATAAAAGGTAAAAAATAGCATTATAATGAAAATGAAACACCATGTATGAGTGAAATGAGACAAAAATGGAGGCTTTTTCCACAATTCAGATAAAACATGAGAAAGAATGTGAGAATGGAGAGGAAACAGAGAATAAAAGAATATACAAAGGAAAGTTATTTTTCTTCCTTTACTTCCTTTTCCCAAGAAGGTTCATATTTACTGACTCCCTGAAAATACAGATGGGAAATTCAAATGCAAAGAGGTTCTTGGTGTAGGCAAGAACAAAGAAGAAACGGATACCCCTTTGTCTCACTGGTGCAAGAATTTCCCAGAGTGGAAATCCCAACGGCTGTACTGGTCATTGACTGGAGTCATTTTTTTATCTTTATACATCATAAAGAGGCAGGGTGGAATGGGTACAGGGGAAGCCATAAGGAGGAGATATATTTCAACCACATAAAATGCAGAGGACAGCTACCATTAGGATACCACACTAAATTGGGGGATCCCTAGGAGCAAAACTAAGACTGTGGAATTAGTGACGGTGCACCACCTTCTGGCAGAGTTACATATTGCACAATTCCCTGTAACCCTTGTCCTAGTCCGGAGCTCCAACCTTTAAAGTCAATTCACTGTTTCCGTAGCCTCTCCAAGACTAAGACCACGCCAGAAAAAAAAAAAAAAAATACATACAATGGTGAAATGTGTCATTATTAGCTCCGACTTCCTTATCAAAAAAATGAGAAAATCTTTTTTTTTCACATCTTCATTTGACCCAAGGAAAATCTGTTTTTCTTTCACATCTTCAAAGCCCAATGCTCTTAATCCATCCATATGCAGCCATGACCGACTAAGTGACCTCCTCCAGTAACTCTTGCATTTTGAATAAGACCTAAAGCTATGGACATTGCATAACACCTATCCTAGATATCCATTTAAACAGGCATCGGGAAACTAGTGTATGCTAGGCACTGTGCTAGATATCATCACAGGACCTTATAATTTATTTAGGAAAGTAAAAGTGAGTTAAAATAATTATAGCACAATGAAAGAGGTCATAAGGTGAATAGTAAAGAAAAATCGGTTCTCTAAGAGTTCTGGAATGGAAAAAATAGCCTAGGGTTGAGGTAGTCGGAGGTGGTGTTTGACCTGTGCATTAAAGGGTGAGTAAGAAGTTACACCTGGTAAGATTAGAATACACAAGACACAGAAGCGGGGAAAGGCATGGCCTGGTTGTGGAATACATTGACCAGAGTATGTCAGGAATAGTGATGGCAACCACTGTTTACTTGGTTTTATAAAGTGTCTCCTTAAACTTTTATCTTCTCAATTACCCTGCATGAAAAGTATTGCTGCTATGGAGTCCCTTTTCTAGATGAAGAAGGCTATCAGAAGCTAAATGTCTTGCTTTATGCATATTCTGTAACTAAAGAATTTAAACACAAGGTACACATCTCTATATCCCTTTCACAACAAGCATGATGAATGCAGAAAGAGGTATTGCAGCTATGCAGGGAAGGAAGAGGAACACCAAACTAAAACACCAGGCTCATGGTGAGATTTCAAGCTCTTTGTCAGTAAAGTGGAGCTCTTCTTTAGGGCCTGTGGAGGGGATGAGATATGATCTTCTCTCCGCTCAGATAAGGGCAGACCCTTCACTGGTCCTTATCTTCCTTCTTGAGACACTCTAAGCTCTACAGCCATACAGCTTCTGGCAGGTAACACACAGGAAAGTTATTTCTTTTTCCCCAGTGCAATTATCTGTTTGTTGGATTTCCTGTTCGCTGCATTATATGTTACTAGGCCTTAGAGTGCCTTCCGTGAATTAAAATGATAGTCAAAATGTATGATTAAAAGACTGAGAGGTAATAATAATGCCACAGTCATAACATGCTTTTGAATCTCATTTTAGCATCTCATCTGCTCACACAGAAGCCATCAGTCCTCTAAGATAAGAATGGCAGAATGTAGCAAAGCAACTTTACCAATGGGAGCCCCAACACAGAGAGGTTAGGTAGCTTGCCTGGGGTCTCAGAGAAAATGGTTGCAACTGTCAGCAGATCACCTAAGGCCCAAACCAGTCCATCTTCATAGTAGTTTGGTCTCTCAGTTTAGGCAGGCTGTGAAGATGAGAGGACCTGAGCATATATTTGCCTCTCGGGCTCCAGGTCTGTGTTCAGCACCATGGACTGGGGTACCCACCCTGAACACCACTGTTAAATGGCATTGTCTGCTAGTTCCAAAGTAAAACTTAAAAGTTGAATTCTCATATGTTGAACCATATTAAGACCACTGCAAAGAGATTCTAAAACTATATCAATAAAAACCACTTTGAAATAAGTCAGAGATTGGAACAGACACTTTCACCTCACTGAACTGAGTTGAGGCAAATGCAAAAACAAACTTTAATCAGAGCAGCTTCTTATCTTCATCAGGTAAAGGGTGCAGCCATTTAATAATCATAATATTTGTCATACTCTATGACTTCTGAACTGTTTCTGGCTAGCCAGACTTTTTCTCCCTTCCTATTCCAGGGTATGATAAAGGCCTCTACATTATCAAATGTGAAAATCACAGCAATATCAACCACTATCTGCTGAGTTCTTGGTTTGAGTCAGCCCCTGGGCTAGGCACCTGATTATTTTAGTGGCAAGTATAAAATATAGCTAATGTAGAAAGACTCTGCAGAAAGTATTTGGGGAAAATAATGGCACTATGTTTAAAGGACATACTGACTCTGGAGTCACTCAGGCCTGGTTGTCATTAAACTATGTGACCTGGAACACTTATTGAACCACTAGGGGTCTTAGTCTCTATGTTAAAAGTTAGAGAGTCATGGTTTCTTTGTAGGACTTTTAATGCAACTATAAATAATGCATAGAGTACCATGTTAAGCACAAAGGACACTATTTCATATGTATGCCATCCGGCAAGTGTACTTTTGATGTCCCTCATCCTCCTTCCCTAGGCCCCACTCTCTAACTTGGTTACATGGTACGCAGATAAAATTAAAATTTGGGAAAGAAGAAGGAATACGTCAAATGAGAATTAGTTCACAAATCTGAAAAGAACAGAACTTGCACTGATTTTTTTTAACTGATAGTCTTGTCCCAGAGGCTACAGGAAGGAAAACCCTGGACCTGTTGTTTGCTGGGTTGTTATAGGCAAGGTCACATAAATACACCAGCAAGGCCATTGGTCAGCAATGAGCACAGGAACCACAATGAGGCTGTGGGCCATTGAACACCTCCTAGTCTGCTTTCCATTCACACGGGGGCAAGGGTAGCTCTACCTACACACCCTGCCTCAGTTCGCAAGCGCTAAGGGTGAGCAAGTTGCTTTTCTTTTTTTTACCAGTATCATAAGCATAAATTCTAATGTTCATTGGTCTCTGAAAATACCAATGCAATTTCCTCTACTCTTCCTAACAGAAATTCTAGAAACTCTTGTCCCTGAGAAGAGACCAAATGAAATGCTATGTGAAGAACATGGAGAAGTCTGAGTCTAAGAAAAGTTGATTGAGGCAAGTAGTTGAAAGTAGTAGTTCATACTTTCAACTACTATTCAGTGGTTATCAGGAGGAATAGTTGGATCCCCATTAGGGATCTGACAGTCTGCAGAAGGACTTTCTCTCCAGTGACACTAACATTCAGTAAAGACATGTCTGAGGTACTGTGGAGGACAGAGAACATGAGGGATGCCTCCTGCCAACCACAGTCATCATAGACATCCAGGAATATTTTATACTCACTACATTATAAAGCTCCATCTATACATTGCTGAAACCCTGACTGCTCATTCTGATAAATCTCTCTATCTCCTCTCACTTCCCTCACTCTCTGGCTGCACTAAGACTCCAAAGAGGAAAATATGCTTATGTCTAAAAGGAACCCTAGATATCATCTTGTGTAACCTTTTTATCTTATAATTTGAGTCTCAGGGAGATAATGGCTTCCTCTGATAGGTCACAAAGCTGGTGGATCAAGAACTGGGACACAAGTCTTCCAGAAATCAAGCAGGCAAACGTGCCACATGAAAAGTATTTTTGCTGCCTCATATGTGATTCCTCAGCCTCCTCGCCCAATCTGCAGTTCTGCCACTTTTGCAAACCCAAGTCCATTGCTTTGAAAAGTTTAACAAGATGGCCAAAAACTTCAATTGATTAGTTAACAAAACACACCTCTGTAGTTTAATTCAAGATGAACTCATGATTTTTTTCTATTTTTACTCCAATTGTACTTACGTTAACCAACAACCTACATTGTATTAAGGGAACTTCGTTCAAACATTCCTCAAAATAATAAAGGACCTCAGGTCCCACAACAGTAGGACAATGGGAAAGTCTCTGAGTTCTGCTTTACATTATTGGTCAGGTTCCATTCAAACACCTCCATCTGTTGGAGCTGAATGACTGGAAGGAAACCAATAACTAGGGCAGTAGTAGCTTGTATTTTTGGCAACTCAGGGTGACAAGAGGGTCCTCTCGATTAATGCTTACACATAAGTCTCCTGTGAACTGCATGTTCCTCCAGGACTGCTGGTGAAGCAGCACAGTGAGGCAGAAAAGGGCAGGAACCAGGCACTCTGGGCATGTAACCTACTGCAACCAGGGTTCTCCAGGCCTGTTTCCTCACCCGTAAAATGGGGGATAATATCATTGTCAACCTTATCACACTGTAAGAATTAAATAAATAAAATACTTGGTTAAGCCACCTGGCTTATATTAGGGAGCCCAATAAACATGAGTTTACTTCTGCTTTGATTAAAGGGAGAAAAATGAGCATAGCTATTTTTATGTAAGCTCTAGCTCCGATTTGATGTGGAATCTGAATATCTCATTTCTTTTCTTTAAATCCTTGATTTCCCCATTGTAAAATGGCCATCATTGTGGAGAATAATGTGATAGAACTACAAACTATTCCCTGGATAAAAGTGTGATACACAACAGAAGCATGTTTTTAACAGCAGAATGAGTTATGTGTAGGTGAGACAAAGAAAAAAAAAATGGCTGAGTATATAGCATGGACTAGGCACTTCAAGCACAGTATGTCACATAATCTTTGTAACACCCCCTGGAGGAGGGTATGTGTTAGTATCTCTTTTCGCATGTGTGTATTGTGAAACAAACTAATATAGAATTAAACCAACAAACCAATATAGAATTAAACAGCAGAGTTGAATATGATCCTATGCCAACCAGACTCCAGTGCCTACTGCTAATGTAGCAGTCTTACAGGTGCAGCATTCAGGGATCCAAATCAGCCACTGAAACTCCTAAGAAGAGCATGTACAAACACAAAGCCCGCTAAGTATTTTGACTTTCCCTGCACTCTGTCTGCAGTGATCTTCCTTTTGCTGGCATTTGCAATAATTAGGTGATGGATTTATGCCAGCGACCACCAGAGGGAGATAACAACAGGGGGAGAGGAGACTGCTTGTGTATAATCAGGAGCACATGCAGGCATGGGTGCAAACACACACACACACACACACACAGTTTGCCCAGTAGCCTACCCACACAACAACAGAGAATTAACACACACAGAGATGCCATTCCAAATAAAGACCCTTGAATAAACAGATGGCCTCTCAACCTCTCCGCTACTGCAAACCCCGATGAATCTGAGCACACCTTGGGGAAAAAGAAACCAGGCACCCCCCACTCAGGCAGTGGATACTCCTGTTATAAAAATAATTTTAAAAAATCAGTTAGATCCAGTGAGTCTTACAGTCAAAAGCTATCATCTACACAATGAAAAAGAAATGAACTTGGAACCAAAAACCAAGATATTTGAAGTCATGGCTGAACTACACTTGTTGCTTGGTCCAGTGCAAGTCCTGAAATCATCTATTTCTCTTACCTTACAGTATTAAGGGCTACAGTAAAGATAAAATGCAAGGAGGAAAGGCAAAGTACCCTGTAAAGTGTAAAGGCCATGCAAATGTCAATTGCTCTTATTGGCTTATGATTATTTATTCAGTACTGATGCTCCCACTACACAAAGGCTTTGTCCTAGACAACACAGCCCTGGCACAGGAGTAACAGTGCTTAGACTGTATAAAATAGAAGTAGAAGGAGTCAGAGCTGTAATAAACAGTGGTCTAGAAAGAAGGATCCAGCTCTGTGTTCTTCTTCTTCTCCCTTTCATGGGGGGACCACTGGTTTGTGATTAGTTTCCTAGGCCTGCTGTAATAAATTATCACAAACTACATGGCTTAAAATGACCGAAATCTATTCTCTCATGGCTCTAGAAAAGAAAAGCCTAAGATTAAGATGGTGACGGCCAGCTTCGGGCAGCTATCGGAATTTCTTGGCTTGTGGACACCTCACCTACTCTTCCATTGTCAAATCTCTCCTGTGGGTCACTTAGAAGGACATTTGTCCTTACAAGGCAGACTTAGGATCCACCTCAATAATACCATCTCAAGAACTTTAATTACACCTGCTGCTAGGACCATTTTCTCCAATAAAATAACATTCACAGGTCCCAGAAATTAGAAGGTGACATATCTTTTGGGAGAGGGAACCATTTACCTCCCTGCAAAACACAGTGATAATAAATTCAAAACCTAAGACCATGTGGACAGTGTGGTGCTGTCTTGTGGGATATACAAAACCTGATGCCAGTCAAGGACCAAGGAACAAAGTGGGGTAGAATCCAAGGAAGGAGAAAGCATTCCATTCCAGGGAGGGGAATGGAAGGGCTCCCTGAAGGGGTAACTGAAATTTGAAGGATAAAGTTTGATAAAGAATGGTGGGAGAAGAAAAGAGAAGGAAATTCTGATGTAGAACATAGGAAAGGCAAAGATTAAAAATGGACTACTTAGCAAGGTGGAGAAAAAAGGATGAATCAAAAGGAAATACACATGGAGGCAAGCCTGAAAGTAGAGTACCTGCCCAGTCCTAGGCAGGAGCAGGGAGAAAGCCAAAAATTACAGGGGGCTAAGAGCTACCACCCCTTCTGACTTGCCTCACTGTTTCACTGGAGGGCCAAGCACCCTCACTCTCTGCTCCAGTAGTCTAAAAGAACAGCTGTTCGGCTTATCCAAACTACTCCACCCCTGTGATAGTTCCACCCCTGACTGGGATACAAAAGTCTTGGTGGAAAAGTGCAGCCTCAAAGGTGTGACTGATGACAGGTAGACAGACTGACAACTGCCACTGATGCAGTGTCACAGCAGAAAATGCAGGGCCCCTGTCCATTCCCTGTGCCTCAGGATACAGGCAGTTGGACCCAATTAATTGAAATATAAGCTTCAGGCAATAGGATTTATTCAAACACCAAGAAAATAGCGGGAGGATGCTAACAGCATATGAACAAATGAGGTGAGGGCACTTTAAGACAATCATGCAGCCTGGGAAGCCCAGGTGCAGAAAGCAGTTTCCCTCTGGCCCACCCCCACCCTGCCCTTTCCCCACCTCCGCCAGGCTTCCTCCTCCCCATCCCAGAGCTCCTGGACAGGCCCGATTTGCTCTAATAAAAGCGGCCTCAGCCCCAGGGAGCCTGCAAGAAGAACATAGCCGATTTCACCTCTTTAACCCTGGTACTAGGAAAACAGCCGAAAGCTGACTCCAGCTTCCCCAGGGAGGATCCTGGAGCTTTATCTTGTGAGTTGCACGACCTCTAGGAACCTCTGCACAAGAGCGATAAACCCCTGTGCCCAAGAGGAAGCCAACCTATCACCCAAAACAGCATCTTTGCAAATTACTTTTTTTTTTTTTTCATCTTGGGGAAGAGAATATTTTTTAAAATATAATAATAACTGCAATCGCAGTAATAATAATCAGCAGCAGCTGATGCTAGCATCTTGGCCAATTCCTCAGGGAAGGAGGTGGCAGAGCCTGCAGGATAGAATTGTGCTAGGACCGTGGGTGACTCATGCTCAGGGTAGGCAGCTTCTCTGAGGGTCTGGGGACCCGGTGTCTGGCTTGAGAGATACAGCCACAACCTTTCCATACAGAATAAACAAATGATTAGCTGTCTCATTAGTGACTGTGCGGGAAGACACACAACTCATGTCCCGGCGGGTGGTGTAGCCAAGAGATTTATATTATTTAACAATAAAAGCAAAACAAATGTGGCCTTCTTCCAGCTGCCTGCCTGCATGGGGTCCCTCACACCAAAACATGCAGATGAGGTAGAGAACACAGGAGGCAGCCTTACCCTTACTGAAGGAGGAAGCAAACGCGCAGGACTCCCTGGCATTTTAGGGCAGCAGCAAGGTGGGGGTCCAGAAGGGAAGGGTTGGGAGGAAAATAGGGAAAGGGGGAATGAGACTGTTCAGAAATGGAACTCAGCTGACTCAAGGAGCTCTGGGGTGTTCATGCCTTGGGAATGAGAACAGAGCCAGAAACCTGAAAATTCCACTTCTAGTTGCTCCCCTACCTAGGGGTGTGAGAAGTTGGGCAGATTCTGCCTTGCTTTCCACATCTATAAAATGGGAAGAAAGTTTTTTATTTTTTTTAAAGGGCTGGATGAGGGTAAGTAAATGATTATTGCTATTGTTTTGTGTTGTCTTAATCACACTGCATAGTAGTTAAGAGTAGGCTGTGAGTAGACTTCCTGGGATCCAATCCCAGCTCAGCCACTTGCCAGCTGTGCGACCACAGATAATAGCTTCTCTCTGTGGGCCATAAGATGGGTACGTGCCAATTATATTTATCTTTTAGGACTAAAGAAGCAATTCCTAGAGAGTACTAGACAATGCCTGGCCCAAAGGAATGGTGCTCACTGCACTGTAGGCTTTGCTGTGTCCTCCCCAATGCCTTTGTTTTGAACAGATGACCTAGATTTCACTCTAGTACTTTCCACTATGAATTCCTGCCCCAGAGTTTAAGCTTTTCTCTTTCTTCCACCCATCCCAGAGAAAGTGGCACCTGAGTTTTTTCCAAGATACGACTCACCTTTGGAGTTTTGATCTTCAATGCATCCATCTCTTCTTCATTCTGTCTTCAGATCTTCTTATCTCACTGGCTCCCTCTACAAACAATCCTTGGTCAAGCCAGCAACCTCTCCTCGCAGAATCACCTAGCTTCCCTGCCTCCGCCTTGCAACTGTCCTTCATTCCATGTTTATCCCCCATCCCCATCACTATAACAAAAGACATTAAGCACATCCAACTTGTCAAGCTTGTCCCGAGATCTCTAACAATCCACTTGCCTGTGGCATGTGGCATTGCTGACCACCCCTTCACTGAAATCTTTCCCTAACCTGTCTCCTAGACACAGCTCTGGGCTACTTGCTATTCTCTTCCTTCTCTAACTTTCCTCGGCCTCTTTTTCTAGTTCTACGTTTTAGCCCTCGCATGGCACTGTCCCCCAGGAGATTGGTGTCCCTCTCTTCTGGCATGAGTAGTACCCAAGTGCTCTCAGTAGGCTCAGTGGGCTCAGGCTCAGTAGGTATTGTAAGTCTTAGGATTTGACCAGATTTAATTAATTAATGGGTGGTTTTCAGTGGCTATGTGACTACAGTGGTATAAGACTGAGTGCAGTAATTGCAGCTTAGCACCTGTTCTCTTATACCAGGCTACTTTAACTACTTTTGTCCACTCCCCACTCCCCTCACCTCTCCTCATTAAGATCTTTCATTGATTTCTCATTGGTTGAAATGTTTTTGAAAATCACCTGAGGAAGTTGTTAAAATACAGATTCCCAAGTCTCTCTGCTCTAAATACTCTGGCTGAATCCAGGAGACTATATTTTTAACTAGTACCCTTGGACAACTTTTATTCTGAGTCTCTATAAAATACACTTACAGAAACTTTGATCAGAAACCAGGATAAGTTTATTAAGAATTTGGACTTTGAAATCAGGCTTCCTATGGATTGAATTCCCACCCTTTCACAGTTAATTCTGCCTTTCATCATGATGCTTCACGTCTCTAGGTTTTTATTTCTGTAAAGTAAAAGAGTAGCAGCAACCATACCTCCACATATTGAATATTTGTCACATCAGGCCCAGTGCCAGGCATGTGAAATGCATAGATTTGTTTTGTCACCACAACTATATGAAATAGATGCAATTTTCCAAATGAGGGACTCAAGGGACAGGGAAGATAAGCACCTTTCCTGAGGCCAGGGAGCTGATAAGTGGCAGAGCTGGGTTTTGAATGCAGGTAGTTTAGATCCAGGATTCATGTTCTCAACCATCATCTATGAGGTTGTCTCAGAGATAACTTGAAAAAACCATGGGAAGCATTTAGCATGGTGTCCTGCACATATTAAAAGTTAAGAAAATGGCAGCCATTACTCCAGAGGTGGTTACTAGTACCTCACCATCATTACAGAGTCGACTCACCACTCTCAGTTTGAAAAGCGGCTGAGTATTACAGTTAAGCGGATTCTAGCTATGCTCTAATACAGAAGTCACTAGCCACATGTGTGTATTTAAATTTCTATTGTCTATTATAATCAAAATCAAATGGAATGCAAAACTCAGTCCCTCAGTCAGTCTAGCCACATTTCAAGCATTCAGTAGACAGGTGGGTTTCCATATCATAAGCATAGATTTAGAACATTTCCATCATTATGGAAAGTTCTATTGGACAATGATCCTTTAGAGGTAAACAGAAGAAAATCCTGAACCTGTGAGTTGGAGGGTTTTTTGGTTTTTGTTTGTTTGTTTTAGTTTGGGTTTTTTGCCTGATAATTTTCTTCTCTGTGCCTCGATTTCCTGATGTTTAAAACAAGGATTACAACATAGCACCTACCTAGTGTGGTTGCTTTGAGGAGTACATGACTGAATATAATTAATGTGTTAAGAATATAATTAAATGTACCTTTGGAATAGATTAGATAACACAGAAATGCATGTGATATTGGCATCATTAATATCATCATTTATACTTGAGTCATTTGGTATGAGCAATGAAACTTAGATTTTTGTGCCTTCCCTAAACCTGAAATGCCTTTCTCTAGCATTTTCCTTGCTCCTAAACTATCTCAAAGGCCCAGTTAATTCATTATTTTCTCTCAGTAAGTTTTCCCCAAGACACTCTTAGCCCTACAGAATTCATCACTACTCAAGTCTACAAAATCTAGTGGCCAGGCATGGCACCTTTCTACTCTATAATCCTGAATTCCAATTGTCCTGCCATCTACCTTTAAAATACCTTTTAAGGTATATTGTCCTTGAAAGTGAGGCAAGCCTACATCTTGGGAAACAAACCACTGTGCATCAGCAGATGGAGCCCTGCAAACCCTTTCATGATGAAATGCAACTGGAAAGAGAAGCAAATGTGATACTTTGCCTTGGGCACTGTGTCCATCACAAACCCCTGGGCACTGATGTATGACCTTTGGAAAAAGTCACACTGGTTGAAATGTCTCTGTATTGTTCTTTGCCTGGCAATGAATTTTTCTGGGTGGAGATAAAAATTTTTCATTAAGTAATTTCTCAAATAGCTGAGCGAGGAAGCCCAGGAGTTTATGGCTAAGAGGAAAACAGAAAGTGAACACTATGATTTTGCTTTCTCAGAATATTTATTGCTCTAAGTGCATCCTAGAGAAATGCTTTTTTGTCAAACAACAACAACAAAAAACACAAAGAAGCAGCTTGCCAAACTGCAACAGAGAAAGGGCTTGATGGGGGTAGATTGACTAAGCCAGAGTGGTGTGGGACACAGAGCATCACTAATTACTAGTTCTATAGCTTCTGCCACATCTCCAAAAAAAAACCCTTATGAGACTCAGTTTACCCATATGCAACAGTAGTCTATATTGTAGAAGGGGGATGAGTACTACTGCGTGTGTACTTTTCTCAGAAAGCCTGCTAAGTAGCAGACCCTCAATCAATAGTGGCAAATGCTACTACTGAGTTCTAGCAAACTTTTCTTCCAAGACAATCATACAAAATTTTAAAAGAATCAGAAAAGTGGAAATAGAAGTACATTCTTGTGACAGTAAGCATGGAAGTTACTGGGTGACATGTATGCGAATACAGAGCTCTAAAGTAACTATAACTAGCCACACTGCACTCATGTCTATTTGCAAAAGCCATCTAATAAGGTGCTGAGTACTCTGTAAAACCTATACTGTTTTACCATGACTGATCGTAATTGAATCTGGTTTGTTGGATTGCTATTTTGCATTGATAGATTTTATTCAAAGCTGTTAGGATTGACAGCATCAAGTCTGAGTGTATAGGCAACTGCACTTAAGATGACAAGATCCACTAGAATATCCACTCTGGTTTGATTATTACCTGCCTTTGAAGTTTTATACTGTCTACAATGTTTTATTTTTACTAATATTGTTATTTACTGCTATACTCAATTATACTGCTATATTCAATTATGCTTGATGATATAGACATTCTATTGAAGATAATAAGAAACAACACAGTAATCATTGTAGATCACCTTGTACTGTGATTTTATACGACTTTTTGGTTTCATGTTTTTATAGGAATTTGTCTTGTTTTGCCTTGGTAAGTTTTGTTTTTTTCCTCTAATACAGAAAGGATAGAAATACATGTAGAGATTCATGCATGCATAGCTGTTTACACTCTCACTGTTTGACTGTCTACTTTGCATGCTTTAATTTTGTAACTTGAACAACTATTTCTAAGAGGACAATATGTAATTTATTAACTAGTGATTCCTTATTGTTTATCTTTTTTTTGAATTCTGTATTATCTCTACCCTTTTCATGCTTTTTTTTCCCTTATATAAAAAAAAGCCATCTAATAAGGTGGTGAGTGGTACTTAGTCCAAGTTTCCAAGGAAGAGGCACATGGATAGCCAGAAACAATCACAAGACTTCAGACTTCCCTATCATTTCCACGCAAACCAATCAGCTCAAGTCTCTTACATTTAATGAAACTTTTCCCCTCCCTTCCCACTGCCTGTCTTGGTCACAGTTATTTCTTGAGCAGAGAAGTTTCTGTTGTTTCTTCACTTCCTGTTCACTCAGAATCCATTGATCCTACCATCCCTCCCTCCTCTACATGGCAGCTTTTCTCAGCATGGTCTGCAGTCTTCTTTTCTTTAGTCATGGTTGTCCTCACATCCCAACCACTGAGTAGGGATGCTGGCTCAGGGACTCTGTGACAGGCAGAATTCTAAGAATGACTTCCAATAACCCCTTGTCAAAGTCCTTCCCCTTGGAATGTGGGTGAATGAGATGTCACTGTCATGATTATGTAATGTCATATGTTACAGGTATGATTATATTCCCCTAAAATCACATGTCAAATTCCAACACCTAGTATACTATGATATGGTCTTATTTAGAAATAATTAGGGTTAGCACAATCCAATAAGACAAGTATCCTTAGAAAAAGGGGGGAAATTGGGCCAGGTGTGGTGGTACAAACCTGAAATCCCAGCACTTGGGTGGCTGAAGCTGCAGGATTGATGAGAGTTCAGCCTGGGCTACATAGTATGTACAAGGCCAGCCTGAACTGCAGAGTGAAAACCTGTCTCAAAAAACCAGAGAGAGAGAGAGAAATAGAGCAAATTGAATAGGGGAAAAGTGATGTAAACATGAGGACAATCATCTATCTACAAGACAGCAAGTAAGGCCTGGAATAGACCTTCCCTCTCAGCCTCAGAAGGAACCAATCTGCCAACACCTCTGTCTCACACTGCTGTTCCCAGAAATGTGAGGCAACACAATTGAGTTTAAGCCACCAAGTTTATTGAGGCTGCCCAAGAAGACGAACACATAGAGCACAGGAAGATTACCCAGGTGTGCACCACCGCCCCAATCCCATGAGCCCTTTAGAAGCAGAGTGTTTTCTCCAGCTGGTGGCCAAAGAGCAAGTCAGAGATCTGAAGCAAGGTAGCATTTGATTTGCCAGGATTTGTCCTGAAGATGGAGGAAGCCACATGATGAGGAAGCCAGTTAACCCTGAGCCTGAAAGCAAGAGAAGAAATACGGAAGGAAGAAATTAGCCCCACAACTTCAGGGAGCTGAAGTTGGCTAATAGCAGGCATGAGCTTGAAAGTGGGTTTTCCAAGAATCCGCAGATAAGGACCCATGCAGCCAAAGCCTTGATGTTAGCCTTGCGAGAGCCCAAGCAGAGGGCCTATACAAGACCACCTACGGTTCTGCCCTAGAGCAGTACTGTGTCTTTAGCTACACTGTTGTGGTTGTTTCAATAACCTGAATTGGCTCAAAACCTTTACCTGTCATGGCCATTTGATTTTGGAGAAGATCCAGAAGTTATATGATGCCA
Organism: Hydrochoerus hydrochaeris; assembly: GCA_004027455.1. Lineage (NCBI taxonomy): Eukaryota > Metazoa > Chordata > Mammalia > Rodentia > Hydrochaeridae > Hydrochoerus > Hydrochoerus hydrochaeris. The sequence continues at coordinate 86,444 of PVLA01000879.1, forward strand.
GTTCCAGGGAATAAAGTGAATGAGGACACACTGTAATGTTTTCACAAGTTTCCTTTTTGTTGGAAGGCACTCGGTGGCAGCATTCACCATAATTTCAGTCACATCTCATAAAGACACTCATGAAAAAAGACTTTCAGAACTGCTTCAGAAAGTGGCAAAAATGATGGGATAAGTATGTTCGAAGTGAGGGGGTGTATTTTGAGAGGGATGGACTCTGCTGTGTTTTCCACTGCAATAAATTTTTGTGAAACATTCACTGTATATTTTGATCACTCCTTGTACTTTTGACATAGCAATAGATTAATACAGACAAAAACCCTCAGATCCCTTTTCTGAGAGCTTTTCTTATAGCACAATGTGAATTCTGTGTTCTTAGCGAGGCACTATAAGTCCGTGACTAAGTCTTCTCTGCTCTTTATTTCCTCAGCTTCCCCACTGGTCAGACATGTGTGTTTCCAACAACTGTATCACTGATAACCAAAGTCAGAACTGAGAAGGGACTTGGAGGTCTTAGGAGGGAAGAAAGGCAAAGTCAGAAATAATGATAAAGCCAGACGAGGCAGCTTTGCCAAACTTGTCTTTTAACCTCAAGCACAAGAGTTTAAACAGGCCATCAAAACTCCTGCTCCCCTCTGATCTTCCCACCTGCCAGAAAGAAATAATTTCTTCCCTATGCTCGACTTTGACATCTTCGGCTCCTACACCCTATGGGTTTTCCACTGTTGGGTGACAGGATCAGGGGAGTTTGTTCCAAATCTGAACAGCCTGAGACCTCTCAGAAGGAGACCTTGGCAGCCAGCAAGGGGACAAGAAGTTGCAAAACCATTTCAGATAAACAGAGACAGCACAGTGGGACCACACAGAGGAGAAAGGAGCTGAGATGTGTCAGGAAAAAAAAAAAGTCCAGCCCTGAGTGCAGCTTTGGAAGACAGGTCTGGCAAACCACACACAGGCTAAGGAGCAGCCTTAGCGGGTGAGCTGCTAGAATTCCCATCTGGAAATTCTACAGGGCCAGTCAATGTGACAGGTGTTCTGAATATGCCAACCTCAGGATCTAACTTTCAGAAACAAATTCACTGCTCTCAAGTTTTATCTTCCCAAGTGCCAAATTCGCCTCTCCTCCAGAGGTCTCCTGGGCACCTCAAACTCAACATGTCCAAAACGAATGCATCATCTTTCCCTCCTCCACAATGGTGCCCTTACACTCTGAGCACCCAGGATAAAATCCTGGTGGCAGAAAACCTGTAGCCTTTACTTCAAATCCCAGGTCTGCCCTTTTTAATTCACTCATGTTTGAGTCTTAGTTCACCTTCAACTTACCCCTGGACTTCTGTGCTTCCTTTTGGGAGCATCACATCGAGCTTTAAATGTATGTTCAAGAATACTCCTCTGTCCTGGCCTGCCTTTTACATATAAGCTTATTGAGGCCAAGTGTTTAGTTTAATTGGCCTTAATTTTCTCTTAGTGCCAATCAAATTTTCTGGAACTAGGAGGAATCTAGAAACAGTTGAGCAAATGAGTAAATGAATGCAAAATCTTCATGGCATCCCAGGGATGCACAGAGGGAAATACACATGTTACCTTGATAACCTGTTTCAGAGTCTATTTTCCAAATAGACCCAATCAGGATGTAAGGTGAATTTCAGTTACCATTTTTTAAGTAACAATTCATTCAGCATAAGTTCACTAAAAATCTAAAAAAAAAAAAATCTTTTGAGAATTAGAAACGAAATGAGTAGAGCAGAAAGGCAGGGGGATAAAGCAGACACTAATAGGATTGGGCCTACAATTCCCAGAATGCTCCTAGATGAATATGAACTCTAAGTGCCCAGAAGGAAAGAAACAAAGCAAACAAAACAAAATTGACTCCCTGAAATTGCAATCCATCTTGACAAGGTCAGTACTAAATGAGCACAACCTTCAGCTGTCTGGTCAAGGTTGGTGGATCAAGATTTATTTCTTTATGGTTCCAAATGGGTTAGTGGAGAACTGTTTCCACCACAGTGTTCCTACATCTCTGAACAAGAGCAATCCAGGGCGGAAGTATGGAGCCACTGAAGCAGTCTGCATAGGGTCTGAGACAGAGTACCACTCATCTGTAGGGCACTGTAGTTGCTTGGTCCTAGGCGGTGCCACTGTTTGGGGATATAAATCTGAAGAAACAAGATGAAAAGGGGTATGATGTGTGGACAGGAGCACTGAGCTCTGAGATCATGAGACTCTGGGTGCTGCCTTTGCCCCCTACCTGTCTGATTATCTGAAAGTTACACCATCTCTTAGCATTTCCCTTTTTCCATCCCCAAAATGAAAAGTTGGGGTTAGACTGGCAAGACCAATTAGCAGTGGTTGTGCTAGAAGGATAGTTCTATAAATACCAATACCCAGTCCTCATCACCCATGCATAAGGATGGATCAACTGGAGTAAGATGAGGTACACGCATGAGTGATTTTAAAGTTGAGGGCCACTAAGTAAGATATCATCGATTTCAGTTCTAACACTTCTTGCTTCTATAGCAATCTTTCTAGAAATCACAAACCTTTTTTTTTTTTTTTTTTTTTTTTTTTGAGGCAGGGTCTCACTGTGTAGTTCAGCCTGCCCTAGAGCTCACTTTGTAGCTCAGGCTAGTCTCGAGCTTGCAATCATCTTCCTGCCTCAGCCTCTCTCCCACATGCTGGGATTACAGACATGTGCCACCATGCCCAGTGAAAGCTTCCTTTTTTCATCACTTAAAATAAAACTGAGAAAAAATCTGATATGTCTGAATAAAATCATTGAGTGAAAATTGTTAATAATAGTGGCCCATAAATGATCTATATGAGTAAACACTGACAGCATATTTTCAGCTCACAACAGTGTACAAACCTATGTCCTCTGATATGAGACAGGTCTGGAATTTTGTATTCTCTCTTCTAGCCATCCCTACTTCACACAGACTTGTTAAAATAGGGCTTACACAAAACACCAGAGCAGGAGTCAGAATAAATGCAAGTCTCTGTAACTGAGAAGCTCTCCATGCCAAAAGCAGGTTCTGTTCATACTGGTTACTATCTGAGTGAAATCTTTTCTAATAATCTTCTCCAGTCCAAGTTTATAGCCCAGAGATATATTATCAACTTGACTTTCTTTATGCTGTGAATTCATCACACCAATTAATAAACATTGTTGGCTACAGTGGGATTTGAATCCCCACTTTAATAAAGATGAACAACTAACAGTCTGTGGCACATAGTGGGCATTTAGTAATAATTATTAGAGTGAGATTGGGTTTAGAGCTGGGGAGAGGGTTGATGACAGAATCTTGGATGAGAATGGTGTGATGGTTAATTTCAGGTGCCAACTTGATCGGACCACAGGATGCCCAGATATTTGGCCAAATATTTTTCTCCACCTGTGGAAAAACAACGTGGGAGGGTGACTTTGAGTGAGATTAACATCTAAATTGGTAGACTAAGTAAAGCAGATTGGTTGGCCTGTTGTGCATGACCCTCATCCAATCAGATGAAGGGGTAAAATAGCTGCTCCTTTCCCTAGCAAAAGAATCTCTCCCGTATCATGGCTTTTAAATGAAGCATTGGTTTTTCCTGGATGTCAAACCAGTCATCCTTCAAATGGAAACTACAACATCAGCTCTCTGGGTCCTACCAGCTCACCCCAAATATATTAGAGCCTGCCAGCCTCCAGAATCATCTGAGCCAATTCCTTATTCTCTCTCTCTCCCCCTCTGTTTTCATATGTATATATTCTAAATTAAAGGTACATAATGTATATACAATGCATATATAATATATAAACATATAATTATGTATAATTTATATATTATTCATTAATTATCTTTACATATATCCATTCTATTAGTCTTGATTCTCTGGAGAACTCTAATAGAATCAGCGTATGTTAGGAAATAGTGTGGAAGTTACAGTTTGGCATAGAGGTGGGGATAGGGTTGGAGTTGGCTTTGGTCTAGGTTTTTCCTTAGGGTTGGGTTAAGAAGAGTAAGAGAGAAAGACAAACTGAAATCTTTTCCTATCACCACCACTGCTGATGTGACCTTTAACAAGAACAGACAGTGATTATCGAGTGACTACCACAAACTGAGCATTATTTATATAACAGTAACAGCAATTATTATTCTTGTCTCAATTCCATACCGTATACTATGTTAGTTATTTTGACTACTGGCTTACTTAATCCTTTATAAAACCCACTAAAATAGATGTCACCTCATGATTTCTAACAAAATCAAAAAATGAGGTCAAGAAATAATGTCCAAACTTTTGGAGGAAGATTTGATACGTAAACTCAGTTCTTTCTGATCCTACAGTTATTTTATGGGGTACTAAAGAATTGGTAACATCCCCCAGAAGACATGAAATCACAAAGATGCACCCTTGCCTTAATGGAGGGCCAGAAAATGCTCCTGGCTAGTTGTTTTGGGGCCTTTGATGCTTGTGTTTCCAACTCCCCTCCCTGAGCAAGGTTCACCCTTCCAGGGTGCCTCTGTCTTCCCTAGTCCAAAGCAACATGCAGCCTCCTGTCTACTTTCTGCTCTGTGACATCATCAGTGAGTTCTTTCCCTCCCTTAGACCAACCCCTTCTGGGACCTACCCAAATAAAAAAAGGCAATTTCTTCTATATTTTCCCCTCTTTTGAAAGCCTCCTTCCAGAGATACATAAATGCTGGATTCATTATATCAGTTCTCAGATAGAAGCCTGTGTTAAAGAAGGTTCAATCGATCTTTTCAATAAAGTTGGCAAAACATTTCACTTACTCTGAGCTTTCTGCTCCCTACTGCAGTCAGACCAGCTTTTCTTCCCAATGGCCCTGCTTTGCCAAGGAAGCCAGCATCTCCCTCCTCCCGCCCTCCATGGTTTGGCTTCTAACAAATACACTTTGATTTTGAACAGGTCCCTTTATCAGCAGATTTTTAACTCTCACCAGGGAAAAGACAGGTTTCTCAATTTCTATTTCCCTGCTGGGGAAGTTGAGAAAAACAAAAGTGAGACAATTTAAATCAAGTGAATCTAAAGAAAACAGCTTTTTTCTGGATCCCTGAGCACTGTTTCCCCTTCCCTGAGTCGGGAGGTACTTCTGCCCCCTGAGAAACTCCTAAAGGTACACTTACTTACCTGCCCTAGACTCTAATCCCTCCCTTCTCCTTCTAGACTAACTTTCCTTGTGAAGTAGTCAGGCAGCTGTAAAGTCCCACCAAAAAAATAAATAAATAAAACTTGAGAGCTGGAAAATTTTGTTTCAGTTCCCAGTTCTGCCTCTCAGAGATTCGGCAACATCTTTCATCTTGTTGGGTCTCTGTTCCCATGGTCTTCGATGGGACCTTCAATGGGACCCCAATATAGGGCACCTTAACATATTGAAAATTTTGATCTGAAGGAATTTGAGAAAACTTAGATTTTTCTGACTTCCCTTGTAGCGGGTTATAAGATCCTCCTATGAGAGGCACCGTCCCTCTACCCAAGAGAAAGAAGCATTCTTATCTGTGAAATGACACTGAGAAATTAGAACAAGCAGGCCTCTCTATGTGCTCCTAGTTCCTACACCTCCCTCATACTCTATATACACACGTCAGCAAAGTTACCATAAAAAACTTTAGGTCTTCACTTCCTTCTCATATCTCCTGTGTCACATAAATCTTACATTATATAAATTGATGAGCTTTTCTCTTGATAATATGTCTTTTGTCACAGTGGCTCCAACTAGGAATTTAGAAGAGTAGAAGGAACCCATATCTTCCTTCCCTGTGTCTCTAATCTGAAGGGCATGGCCTTCAAGCCTAAATCCTACTATGAAGAGACCAATTAAGCTGTAACTCACAGTTCTCAAAGAAGCAATAAAAGTGTCTAAAACAACAGCAGTTCTGAGCATCTTTGGGTGAAACTATGGTTTGGGACACCCTGTCTAATATATTCATGTACTGCCCCCAAGTGCTCTCCAGCCTCTGTCTCAATTTTCTTTCTGCTTCCTCCCTGGTCTGGCCTTCGAAGAGACATATAACTTGGAGAAAGCAAATGAGCTATTAAGGAAATGAGGTGAATCAGAAAGGCCCTTATGTTCCCCAGGATGGTCCTGCTGGCTCTGTGGCAGAGGGGGGTCGATATCTACTCCTTGTTGGCTATGACCTACACAAGGTACACTTCATTTCCTGAAACAGCACAAGAAGCACCACTTTTGTAGGTGCTAGGTGCCCAGGCCACTCATGTGGTATATATTTTTAAATTCTTAGGCTTTGATTATAGGCCATGCATTACATTCACTACTAATTTCCTATTAATTGGGTACTGCAGTTCCTCCGCTAAATGAATAACCAGCCAGACAGGAGCCCTGAAGTTCAAAAATGCCACAGACTATGTTGCAAATAGAAGCTGGGAATGGAGGTGGAGTGCTAAGGGTCAAGAGGGGAAATAAGGAAAGAAAAGATGCTCTTCTGGGGGCTGCTTCTAAAGTAACAAAGTTATTGCTCATTGACCTTACACAGACTGCTGGGAACATTTCTAGCCCTTGTCACTGGAGATGAGAGGAGGCTAAAGGAATAAAGAAGTCTAGTCAGTCAAGCAATGCCAGGGGGGCTGTGCTGGCCTCCCAGCCAGTGTTTCTGCAGTGTAGTGTCTATCACCTGGCCCAATTTGGTCACCTGGGGTGGGCCCCGGGAGGCTGCGTGTGGAACACTTCTCCCTCATTCTTTCTGTACAGTGAAGTTTGGGAAACTGCCTCAAGGTAACTGGAATTCCTGGATCATCCCATAAGAGATGGAAGGGCCTTCCATACTCCCTCTCCTCTTTTATCCTCCTACATAATATGAGATAGAGGCTGTTATGATCCTACAAATGAATAAAACTGAAATTTTCAAAATTTAAGTACATTAGCCAAGTCCAGGATCTGAGAAGTGACAAGCAGGCTGGGTCACCCTTGGCACATTGGATATTGATCTGTTTGCCAAAGGTATCTTCTTTCAGGTCCCACCAAAGCATCATAAGTCTCCTTATGAAATCTTGAGTCTGTAGTTCAACCCAACCCATTGTTTCAGCTCTAGAAAATGATAGGATCACACAATTTTTCGTAATAGAATACCAGACCATTAGGAACACAGCAATGGCATCAGACTGCCTCTTTCTAAGTCTACATTGCATTCCACTTGCAATGTTAGAAACTTAAGCCAGGCATTTTATTTCTCCACATCTCAGTTTCCCCATTGCATAACAGGAGAACATGGTAATGACCACCTCATTGTGTGGTTGGGAGGGCTGGAGTAGTTCATACACACTGTACTTCTTGCAAATGCTAGGTTCATCCAATGACTCAAACACAGTGACTCAGAACCTGCCACTTTGGGATGTCTCATCGTGCTGAACCCCAAAGGTAATAACTGAATCACCAGCCCAACACTTTCCTCTGCTCTAGAGATGTCTCTGATTACAAAGACAGATTCTTTGATAAATGCTTTATAGGACATTTCCTCCAGCATTATGAATGTTCTTCCATAAATAATTAAACTAAACTGGTTACTGAAAGAAATGATTAAAACCCATAGTGGGAGGACAACGGGAACACAGATATTTGGCTTTATTCCAACAGTCCATACAAGCACTTCCTAATCTCCTCTGGGGGTCAGCAGAGTGAAGGTCAAAACATAGCCCCTGATGCTAGAGAAGTTTACACTGGAGATGCAAAAGAAAAAGGCCCAGGGACCAAAGGTAGTCTGAACTCAAATTCAGAACACAGAGACGCAACAGGCGGGAGAGGCTTTTCTGAAGGGGATGTACCCTGTAAGCTGCATACAGCAACAACAGGGTAGTTAGACAACTAGATGGGAACAAAAAGGTAGAAGATAAGACATGGAAGGAGATAAGAACCCCATCTTAGGGAGGAATGGAGCCCCACCCTCAGGGAAAACCTCACCCTTAGGCTCATAGAGGCTTCTTGAGCTCATTCCAGAACACCAAATGATACAGAATTCTACCTAGACTGTTAATCATCCTTCCTGGAATTTACACAAAATGCCCTGATTCCCCAAACCTGAAGTTTTTACAGAAGCTTGTTCATATATTTATGCCCCCAGGGTAAAAATAGATCTTTAAACAGACAGCTTTCCTCTCACTGTTAATATCCCAGATTCCCCATTAGTGATGCAGTAAACCCTTTCTAACAGTGTCTACCTGGACTGCTCTAATGAAGTGGGCATGAAAAGACATTTAAAAATAAATGCAGATTTATACTTTCTAGCGTGAAAATGACACTGCCTCTATAGAGGTGAAGGACAAGAAGGAGGTCTTGGCAAACCTATAAATCTAGCAGTGATTAGCTCTGCTATGCTTAAAATCAGTTTGTTGGCCTTTGCTCTCAATTAGCAAACTCCCCCTTTTCCCACTGACCCTTTCTTCCATGATGTGGGCAACTCAAGCCCATCAGAGGACCAGATTATTACAAAGTCTACATTGATGAGGCTCTGTCTTTGCAAAGACAATGCCAATAGAAACACCCAAATAATGGGAGAGGGGAAGCTATAGAGAGCTCCTACAAGGCTTTGAGCATGGGCTGATAATTTCCTCTCTAAATGTGAATTTCAGACATAGATTCCAGGATAAGGAAAACGAATTAGGTTAGTGGATGAAAGCAAGCAGTAGGTTTCAGTGTCTCAAGGAATCAGGAGCCCATATATTCTTGTCCCTGGCAGCCTATATGTTTCTTTGCTCCTTGTTCTCTGGTTCCATACAAATGTGGTTGAGGAAGAACTCTCCTTTTGCATTTTTAGAAAACACCTCATATTTAAGAAGGGGTATACTGATTAAGCTACACCAAACCTTCCCTGTTCCCACCTCCAAAGCACAGAAACCTACAAAGCCAACACCATTTTGAGACACAAATGCTTCCATTGTTCTGCTTGGGAACATTTGCTTTTTTACTTCATGCTTTGCAATTTGAGTAGTTGTCTTGTGATTTTGCTTTTGAGATGATGCCTTTGCAATAGTTATCTGGGGCGTTTTTCTATTGATATCCTCCACAAAGTTCCAGGATGTTGGATCCCACAGTGATAATGCTAGGGTTCAAATGCCTGTGGACTTCCACAACTCTTCTCCAGTCATTGCTGTCATTGATCAGTGTCCACACCCCCACACTTTGCCTTATGAGCCTCAATGCAGGAACTAGAGGCAAAGTTTTTCCTCCAGAGTCCTGGTGCCGCTGGCACTGTGCAGGGTACATGGACCACATTGGATAAAGAGGTGTGAATTGACTTCTTGATTGATTAACCCACACTAGAATGCAAAACTTAACTCCCTGATGTGTTGAATCATACAGTCTCCCAGAAAAAAAAAAAAAAGACATAGTAACAATGCTAGGATGCTTCCTCTTGATTAACATGGTCTACCTCAAAACACTAGATCTCCTGTCTCACTACCAGCTGATGCAAAACCTTTGCATTAAATAGTTTATTAATTCATTTGTCAAACTGTTTCAACAGGCTATAATATGCCAGGAACAAGGGATACCAAAAGTGACCAAAAAAAGACACACTTCAGAGGCTCCATACATTCCTATACTATGTCAAGAATGTAAAATCTTAATAATGAATAGCTTTAAAGTGTTACAAGGACATTCAAAGGAAGCTTTGATCATATGTGGGGGTCCAGGGGAAGGTTGCCAGGGGAAACACCATTTCAGCCCAGCCCTGAAGGATAAAAAGAAGTGACAGAGGGAAGGAAGTAGAAGTACAAGTAAAACACGGGCCTAGGTTACAGATCCTTGCTTTGTACAGCATGCACCACTGCTCTGATGTTCCAAGGTCCTAGGAGGAAGGCAGGGCCACTTGTTGACCCCAAATTCAGAAGCTAAAGCCGACTAATAAATATAATACCAAGTGCCAAACCTGCCTTTCCTGCTCCTGTTCCAATACTTAGCAAAGGAGCACAAAGCCAAATGTAAATGTCTGGGTGCTTGCTAGTTCTATTGCTGCTGCTGTTGTCTTATGGTTGCAAAGATAATATGTGTTTGTAGGGGGAAAAATAGTAAAAAACATTTAAAGTAGAACATTTAAATCACTCAGCATCCATGTTGACAATGAAAGATGTGTGTTTCTTTAGAAAACATTTTCCAGGGACAGAGAAATTGGGGGAGGAGTATAAATACCTTCATAAATCAAGACAATGACTTATGGAAAGATATTACCTATTTTTATATCTTAATGAGTCTATCTCTGAATCTATTCTATATTTATGTATCTATATCCATACTTTAAAATACTCTTTATAAGCATCATTTTAATGACTAAAACTATTCCTAATATCACAAACACTAGGGCAACACAATTTCATTATATACCTCTTTGTTTCTAGCTCCTAAACTCTGCTCACAGTTCCTACAGAAATTGTCTAAAGGTGGAAATAACAGATCTCCTGCTGCATCATCCATTCATACATCATATTTTCCACCTGTCATCCTAAGTGACCAGCAATGTGCCTTTCCCCAGGAAGTAGAAGGCACTCATTCTCTGATGCTTCCATCTGAAACCATTTTCCAGAATCCATTTGAAAGACGGTGAGCCAAGGCCTGGAGGCTCTGTTTACACACATGGAACAAAGTCACAGCCACCAGGTTGCATGAAACCTGAGACTTTGGCCTTGGGCTCCTTAGCTTAACTTATTGAGACCTTTCTATCTAGTCTAGGGTCTTCAATTACCATTGCCCAGATTCACAGGGCATTTCTTAAATTGAACTGGACTATATGTGTGATCTTCAAATTCATAGTTTTTTTAGGTAAGCTTACCCATTCTTTATCTGGTTCTCAGCTCCCCCTTTGCCTACATATTCTCCCATCCTCACCCTGCAGCAACACATTTGTATCTTCATGCAACAAATGACAGCCCCACAAGGTGAGCAAAGGAAGAATTTTGCCTAGAGGTGGAAAATGTTCACATTGCTTTCATGGCAACCCAGATAAGTAACATGATGAAAAAGATAGGTAAATTTTATTGCATCCATCCCAATAGCATCCTCTTAATTTTATTATTAATAATCATATTTTAAATATTTGATATTCATATATAAAAGCATGAGTCCCAAGGTGCAAACTGAAACTTTGCTCTATTAGCATTCCTATACAAAAATGATGGGAATTTTACTGATTCATTAAGATTTTGTAATTCTTAAAATATTTTCTAGATTTTAGTACCTTAAAAATGTTTTCAAAATCTACCAATCAGCAAAATTTATCAAAATACTTTCCACTCTCCTTATCTCTCTGCTTAGAATTTTGGGTTAACATTTGGCAAATGGCCCCATTTCATCTTTTTTCATCTTTTCAGAGTCCAGGGCTCTGCATACCACATGTACCCTGCCCTTTCAAGAAAACAGGCCGGGGATTTAGCTCAACAGCATAAGTGCCTGCCTTGCAAGCGTGCAGTTGTGAGTTTGATCCCCGGTACCAAAAAAAAAAAAAAAAGTCAGTGCAATTGATAATCAGAACTTTATATGTGTGTCTGTATGTGTGTGTGTTGTACAATATACACACACACACACATACTCATGCAAAGTCTTCATTACCAGTGCTACTAAAAACTTACAGTCAGTTTTCCATGGTCACCAACATAAAGTCTCTAATGCAGGTCAATGTCATGACATAATGTTCTGACTTTAGTCATAGTGGAATGAAATAGGTTCCCAGCCACTCAGTATAGAGAACTGTTTCCTCATTAACACAATTACTGGTTTTTACTACTACTGTTTTCCAAGCCCACCGTTCCCAATAGGGGTGCAAAATCCACCACACTCTTCATTACTACATATTGTTGGCCTTTGAAAAAGCTGTAAGTTCACTTTAATCCTATACCCAGAAAGGGAATGGAAATTGTCTGTTAAAGTATTTTGGGATGCCCAGTGATGTATGGTTGCTCCAAATCCACTATTCAAATGAAATAATTCACCTAGCCTTATTGTTAACACACAAAGCTTCCAGACATACAGTAGGTGTGAAAATGTGCTGAATTTCTTGGTTAATGTTAAATATAAAAATATTCCCAAGCCTATCAGATAACTATATCACTTGTATCTTTGCCTAGGGTTTTCCAGCATCATCCAAATTTTGCCTTTGTGGTGAATCTTCACACCAAGTCTAACCCAAATGAGTAATGGCAAAATAGAAACCTCTGTAGCTAAAAAGAAATTCAGATTCAAGGTAAAAATTCTAAGTCTCTACTACTTGTACCTTTCTGTGATACCTGAAAGAGGTATTTTCACAAGTTAATTAATTCCACAAACATTTATTAAGCACTTCCTCTGAGCCAAGCAGTGATCATGCTGGTTGTTTAGGATATCATTGTTACTAAGTTAAGTGCTTACTTTCAAGAAACTCATAGTTTGTCTAGTGTGATAGCCAAACACAAATAAGGAGAGCAATGTGATAAGTGAAACAATGAAGGAACTGAAACAGTATCTTCACACATTCATAAGAGGACATGTTTTTGAGGTGTCTTCCAACTACAGGAGGAGTAATTTAGGCAACGGAATTCAGGTGCTGAAACTAAGAAAGCACATTAAAAAAAGAGTGAAAGGAGCCAAACAGCAATGCAGGAAACAGAGAGCCTGGTAGGCCAAGCTAAGGAATAGGGACAATATCCCAAAGCCATTGAAAAGTCATGACGGTAACAAGCCAGGGACTGGCATGGTTGGTTGTCTTTTCATCTCAGGAAATCACTATGGGTCAGTTGTGGTAAGACCAATTACATGTAGTTGCCCAGGTAAGAGAAAATTTGAGACTGTTTATTCATGAGTCTTTATTTGTTTGTTAAAAGGAAGTCCATGGCTTTGGTCATCAAAGTGCTTGTCATTTACCTAATAGAAGTGCTAAGCCCATCCTAGTTCACTTTGACCCAAACTCCAATGGAGAAATATTTTTCACATCTCATAAAAATACCAGTGTCTCAGAATTGGCTAATCAGCAAGCATTGCCATAGCACAGTTGCCTTATTGTCCTCTCTATCCTAGCTGTGGACAAGAAAATGGAAACAACAGCTCCCTTCTGGATCTAAGTGCCTCCCAGTGAGCGCAATTCAGCACTGGAGCAAAAGCCAATGACATGCATTAGTTATTACTATAAGATGGCAATTCGGTGATAAAATGCAATATTGTCACTTTCAATATGTACTAAAAGTGATTTACCAAAGCTCTTGGGGAATGACTTAGACAGCTATTTGATTACAATGCACAAGATAAGTCACCCTCCTTTGAGGGTTAAATTAGTCCAACTGACAACTCTAGATCAATTTGACAGTTAAAATCTGGGTCCCTGATCTTCCAACCCAACTCATATTGAGTTTGTTCTGGTTCATGCAAGTTAAAAAAAAAATCAAAATGTTATATTGTCTTAGTTACTTTCTTTCATTGCTGACACAAAATACCTGACACCCAAAGTTAAAGGAGGAAAGGTTTATTTTGGCTCAAGTTTGTAGAAGTTTCAGTCCATAATTTGGCTCCAAGGCAGGGAAACATGGCAGAGGGGTACAGCAGAAACAGTCCATGGAAGGGCAGGGAGAAAGCAGTGAAGCCACAGCATCAAGCCTTCCTTTCCCTTTTATCCAATTCAGGCTATAAGTCTATTGATTGGTCCAACCAATCAAGGTCTTCCCATTATCAATACCCGGAGCTATGCTAACCAGTCAACACACTACTATTTAGTTACCACAAACCCTTAATTCATATTCCCACATCCTAACCCAGCATCACAGACCCCTGATCCAGTCACTTCCCCCAAACCCCACACATGAATGCATCAGGCTTTGAGGGGACATCTAGACAGAAGCCAAAACATTTCGATAGACCTCCTTTTCCTTCTGTAGTAATTTCCCTTTCTTCATTCAGGACCCAAGTGTTGCTCCATGCTCTCCATGAAGTTGTCTCCAACAACACTAGTCCTCTCTGCGTGTTACTGACAACCATGGTAAATGGCTGCACTTCAACTGCAACACTCTATCAGAACATAAAGCATTAAACTTTGTAGATATTTCCTGCTACTGCCTCAAAAGATCATCTTACTTACTAATACTGGAGTGAACACATTCAAAAAGAATTATCTCCCAGTATGGTTGACAATAATTCTACCCCTTCCAGTACATACATGCTACTCTGTCAATCAGATTTGGAGTCAAATTCTTGGAATTTAACCTGGCCATATAATTTATTTCACTCATAGATGTGACAACACACTAAATTTGTGTCTATTCTTTAAGAAGTCAAGTATCTTAGTTTGGGCTAACTTGATATATGCTATACACTTGGTGGTTTCTCATTGTTCTGGAAGGTAGAAATCCAAGACTTAGGGGCCACTGCAGTTGGGTAGCTGGATTCTTAGAACCTGCTAAGGTTTTTTTCTTCGTGTGGACTTCCTTGGTGTATGCATACAGAGAGAGAGCAATCTCATCTCTTCATAAGGGCAGTAATCTTATGAATGCTCCATTCTCAAGACTTCATCTAACCGTAAGGATTTCCCAAGGGCCCTGTCTCCAAAGACTATCACATTGAGCTTCAATATATAAATTTGGGAGGATACAAACATTCAATCCATAGTAAAAGGTATGATTCCACTTTGAGAATCTTTGAATCTAGTAACCATGTAAAAAGGTAAGGCTAAACCACCAGGGGAGGAGGGACCTCGTGAAGGATCACAGCCTTCCTGGATACTTTAGGCTCACCTGTGCTTCTGACTGAATACATCCTCACGATCAGGGTAACCTTCTGGGAACCATAACTGGATGGTTCACCCAATCAAGTCACAGAATCATGAGAAATAGTAAGTCATTTTTTTCCACCCACCAAATTTTGTGGTTGTTATGAAACAACAGAGAAGTAGAACATTATCCTTTCTCCCAACTATGCTGAAATTTCCTCATGGATATTATATTAAAATAACTTGTACATACTAAATGTTCTCACATGCCTAGTATTAATCCTATGGGACAGTTGTGCAAACTAAGTGTTAGAATGCCCATTTGACAAGTGAGTAAATGAATCTTAGAGATTAAATAACTTGCCCCAAGCTGTAGATCCAACAGTCAAGTGTTCTGTCTCTAAGACCTGAGTTTTTGACTCTCTCTAATACTGGGATTCATAGTGCAGAACTAAGAGAGTAGACATTTAAAAATCACGTGTGATTGAAATAACACTGCAAAGTAAGAGATCTCAACTTTAGAATCAGCCAGCATTGGAACCAAACCCTGTCTGAAGCATACAAGCCTTGCTCTAATCTTCTCCCTCATATTCAATGTGGCAAGATTGAATACTAACCAAAAAAGGGAGATTTCACTATTGTAAATTATAGTATTTTCTACCCATCAGTGATTATATGAGGTTTTTTAAAAAATCACTTTACCTTGATCACCCCTTCTTTGATGCTGGGATTTGTTTTCTTTACTACTGCTCTGCAAACTATTTTAATGTCTTAACTTCGATGAATTGTTGACTGTTCTTAACTATTGTTCTGGATCATAGAGTGGTTCCTGTGATTTCTATCTTGCAGAGTCGTGGGAAGAATTAGATCAAGTAAAACAAGTAAAAGTCTGTTATTGAAATTTTAATAAATTGTAGTAGTATTGCTGTTAGTATTAACATTATTGACTGGAATGCTGATTCTAGGCCAGTAATGGTGAACTTTTCAGAGCTTTCAATGGTAACAAATAGCTAGTTGCAGTGTGCATGTCACAGGTTCACCACCACTACTCTAGGTCTACAAGTTAGAAGCAGGCTATTTTACTTGGATGGAAAACAGCCCAAATTGCTAAAACATTCTTGGCAGCCAGCACCTTGCCCATATGAAAAGATAGAAAGCAGAAATAACTCTCAAGGTTACCTGACAAAACTTACCAGTTCCACATCCACAAATCAGGACAATGTGAACAGGGTCCACCTGTCTCACACTGTCACACACACAACATTTAGATGTCAACAAAAAAGCATGTGCAAAGGCCTTGCTAAGGTCACAGTCCACCACTGTGTTACCTGCACACTTCACTATCTCATTATAACGTCATCTCCAGAAAACAAATACAACTCCAAAAAGGATGAACCACTGATCTCATACCCTGTACTGTTATTAGCCCCTCCAGAAGATCTCCTCTACTGGGAAGATGTGACCATCCCCCAATGACTTCAGGTGTTGCCTACCAATGTCTCATACCTGCTTCCTTCTCTGGAGGGTTGCCTTTAGCAATAGGAACCTCTTCTCTTAAAGATACTCAGGAAGTTATCCCCAAGGCCAATGAACTACTGGCATGGGTCTATGAAGGTCAGCCTCCCTCCCTAATGTAGGACAAAGTCTTTGTGGTAAGACCATGCTCTAAGCCCCACCATGGGATCAGCATGGGTCCAAACTTCAGCCATGCCACACCTTTGCTTAGCTTCTTCAGTCTCTATCCTGCCCCCTCACTCCCTTACAGCTTTCTCCCAAGAGCCCTCTCTCAGTAAATCACACATGCAAGAGCTCCCAACTCGGGCTCTGCTGAAGGCAATCATCTTGATGCCTTCAAGCAAAAGTAGGAATAAAAATGTCTCTTTTTCTCTTAAGCCATATTAAAGATTTGGGTTTAAATAACAGACTGGAAATCAAAAAAAGTGTCCATACAAAGCAAGGAAAAAGAGACTTCCTGTGACAACCTCAGCATTAGATACCCACAGCAGACCACTCTGTTGGTTTCCCAACCTTACCACCACTCTGAAGAGTAATGGCCAACAGAGGTAATCATTTCCAAGTGAAACTAAAAGGGATGCAGTCCAATAGAAAGTAAAGACAGAATTAATATTGGTTGATATAAGCAGAAAGCTATAGACTTGGTCTATGAAATCTGTAAAACATGAGTTAGGGGAGAAAAAGTCAGATCATGTGAGTCTAAATCTTCACTCTCCTACTCACAAACAGAGCAACCTTGAGCAAGTTACTTAAAGTTTGTGACTTTAGTTTTCTATCTAAATATAAAGATAAAAACAATAATGTATAATTTCTAAAGTATTATTTTAAATTATAAGAAACCAATTTATAACTTGCATACGATCTATACAGGTTACAAAACAGGGAAAACCCAGCTCCAAGATCTAAGTATCTCAACACACCAAAAGTTATTTCTTCCCCATACCACATTCATCATATGTTGACTGGGAATCTCAGGAACCCCTGCTGATGGGCTACTCTGCCAAATGTTGCACATCAGCACGTTAAATGCTCTGGCCCAGAAGTTATAGACCACATTTTGGCTCATCAGCCAAATTTGTCAGGTGATCTCATCCAATGAACAGTAGCCAGGAAGTACTACCTTATTACGTCCCAAATGAGAAGAGAACTGGATATCAGTGAGCACCACTAATGTCTAACCACACTGTACTTAAAGATGTTACATCCCATTTCTATTTGAACATCACAATCAGCCTTTGTGATAGGAATTATAATTAACCTCATTCTAAAAAATAAGAAATTGAAGAACAGAGGAGTTAAGTAACTTAAGGCCATGTCACTAGCAATTAGAAAGGTTATTTCCCACTTGGAAGTTAAATCAAATCATATAAAGTCTCAGTTGAAAAAGAGTACTTGAGGCCTATGTGATCTAACTTGCCATAATCTCTTTTGCATGAAGCCAGGCACAGTGGCACATACCTGTAATTCCAGAACTCTAGGAAACTAAAACAGGAGGATTGCAAGTTCAAGCCCATCCTGAGCTACTCAGCATGACCATGTCTCAAAAATGAAAGGCTTAAGAATATACATCAGGAGCCAGCATGCTGCTGTGGTAAGGGGCTGTGGTCTCCCAAGCCGCAGCCACCCCAGGGCAAGAACCATATCAGCATTTCCTGAGATCCACGCCATGTTGGAACTTGGGGCACTGGGAAAACAGGCAGCCAGCAGGCTGCTCTGATGGGCGGTTATGAGCCTTCCAGGGCGTGGCCTAAGAATCAAACATCCATCTCATTATCCCCCAGCAAGTGAGAGCCAGAGATCTGAGCATCTCTTGCAAGTTTGACTATATGCAATATAGCAAATAAGGGGGATTTTCTTCTGCCATCTCTTTAAAGGCAAATATTTTTATCTCTGTTTTGCTCTGTTCTGATCAATGGTATTGCTCTATTTAATATTCTGTTTTTATAATTTTGGTATTTTCTTCAATATTGCTTTACCTGATTGAAGGAACAACTATTGTGAAGAAAACCAGATATACTATTGTACCTATTGCTGTTTTCCTGGTAACCTGCTGTGAGGTTCTGTACCAATTTCACTGCACTTCCTCAATTGGCTTTTCCTGTCTTGTTCTGCTGTTTTTTACTACCTTCAAAATAAATAAATAAATAAATAAAATAATGAATAAGAAAAAAATTTTAAAAAGTAAATAACAACAACAAAACAGATCAGCAAGGTACTGACCAGTCTGAAACATGATATAACTAAACAGATAATGGACTAAAAAAGCAAAAGGAGGAAAAGAAAGTGCACTAAAGGATATAACTGCATGCATATTTAAGTGTGTAGGATTGATAACCATGTTGCTAAGTTTTTGTTGGATGTGAACAGAACTGTTTGCAGCCTTCCTGTTTGAATGTCCACTTTGTATGCTTTAATTTTGTAACTTGAACAAGTATATCCAAGAAGACAATAAGTAATGTATCAACTAGTGATTTCTGTTTATTTTTTGAAATTCTGTATTGTTTCTACCCTTTTTTCTGTTTTGCTTTTTTCTCCCTCTCTTTAAATAAAATTTTTAAAAAAGAATATACATTAGTACAAAGGCCTTGGGTTCAATATCTAGTAATATAAACAACAACAGTGTGAAAGCAGAATTTCCCCTTTGGCATAACAAGCTGACAGCCACAGGGCTCTGCAGTGGTGAGTGGTACATTTTACTGGTACATGAATAGTCAGTTCTGAGGACTTCCCTTCATCAGATGAGGTCTTCCAACCTGATATTCTTCCAGGGACAGCTACTCACAGAAATGACATAGTAAGCTGTTTAACCTCAAAGAGTACAACAATGTATGGATCACAGAGCTTTCTTAAATCTTCACAGTAACCATGTGGGCAGCAGCTTTATTTTACTGACTGGATACTGATATTAAAAAGTTAATTCCCTTTTCCAGTTACATGACTAGTTAGGGGCCGAACAGGAATTCTAACATAAGTGACTCTTTCCTGGGATCTTTATTCCATGAAGTGAAAGTTGAAATTAAATCAGGGCACCTCAACTTTTCTGTGATCTGTTGCAACTGATCAAAATATTAGTTTTGGTCTTTCAAATGCAATAGGAACAAGTTAATTTCACTCATTCATTCTCAACACGTTTAGTGTTTTGAAGTCATGTGTTGAGTTCAGAAAGGACTGCCAAAGAGTTTCAGTATCAATTGTCCACTATGGGCCAGTCATACTTGTGTAGATTTATATAATATCTTTTCCCTTAGTTGTGTAGGTACAGTCTTTCTATTTATTGCCCTTCGCAGATTAGGAAGTCTAGATTCAACAACACAAGATGAATTATCCTAAGCTACCTACACAAGCAGTGTAAGTGTTCTACACCAAGCTGCCTTTCCGGGGGGAGGGGAGAAACCGCTGGAAAATGCTGGTGGTAAGAGCTCCTAACTTCCTTTCTCCTGACCCTGTGAGGGGTTTCAAGACTGTATCCAGTGGGATTTTAATTATCTCAGGAAGTTAGGCCTCTTCGTCATCTTTATGGGGAGACAGCCAGTTTTACATCTTTGGCTCAAGGGATTTTTCTTCATGAAATGAAGCCTCAAAAGACTTTCACTTTGATTTGAATCCAATGTTCCAATGCAGCCCTCCTGACATCAGTTCTTCCACCCACATCTTTCCCCATATGCTGACACCCAACCAACACCATCTGGAGGACTGAAGATGTGCTAGGTCCCTCGCTCTGAATAAGAGTTCCAGTCCATAAGCAAGGGAACTCAGGGCCACTGAAGAAGCCAGTTATTATGCATGTGTGAAAATACTACTTGAGACCCAATTAATGCATACAATTTTTATTGTTTTTATGTATCAGTTAAAAAGAGATTTAAAAATAAATTTCAAAACTCTTATGAAGAAAGAGTAAGTTTATAATGCCTTATAGTCCATTTAGCTATTATTTCCTATTTTTTATGCATTGAGCCACTTTGGCCTCATGCCACGAATAGAGTAGAACTAGTTATTGATGGATAAGAGGGAGAATAAGAGAATAAGGAGGCATAGGTTTTGTGGATGCTGCCAACCTTGTAGAGAAAACATCATCTAGTGGCTATAATACAGGTCATCTTAAGAAGTTTCTAGTGAAGGATGTCACCTCCTTTCTCAAAGATAAACTGAGCTTCCTGGGGGATCCATGAGTTCTTTGCTCCCATTCCATCCTTACATTCATTGGCCTAAGCTAATTTCCCTGGGCACAATGAGAGCTCTAGGACTAGAGAGGCAACTTAATGAGGCCACTAATAGAAAAGCCTGGGACTTTTTTGTTACTGTTCTTGTTATTTTTCTGATCACCCAGGAAAGAAACTCCAGCATCAACCCACAGAGGAAGATTTAGAGCTACTCCATCAATCTTGTGAGCACAAGGTAAGAGGTGATCAGAACCAAGTTGAAAGATGAAAACATGAAACCTAGCAATGTAACAGCAGATCCCACATCAGACTGAGCCTGCATCTAAAACAGCCCTTAGAATTTCCTTTAGGGAGCCCTCTAAAGTTCCCTTTGCCTACAGGTACTTTAGATTGGATTTCCTGCCACTTACAGTTGAAATGGTCCTGCTAGGGTAACAGACATAGAAACAGTCTCAGGGCCATAATGTCTCATGGAAATAGTAGAGATTAATCTCAACCTTCTCAGTAAATTCCTTCCATCTGTGTGCCCTTTTAAGGACTATTTGCCTTACAGCCTTTGACAAAACCAGCAAGACCTGAGAAAATTAAGAAGCAGGTCCATATCATCCTGAATGCCTTCCGAACCCCTAGGTTCTACCCTCCCTGCCTCATTTCTCAATGTACAAATGTTAAATACATATAAAAATGTCAGGAACCCTCATCCCTTCCCTGGAAGAGTTAAGTGGAATGAGATATTGAAAGAAGCATGCTAAATTCAAAGGAAGGGCAAAGGACCACTTAGGGAGGGTATCTTTCCTGCTCCCTAATCACATCCCTTTTCTATTCACTCTCATAGCACCTCATAGATAGTAATCCAGCAACTTCACATGAGACACTTAACAAGCCAGTATCACACTGTCTTTGCTTGTAAAATAAGGATACGTGTCTCATTGGACTGTTGTGGGAATGCAATGACTCAAGCACATCAAATGTATGGAACAGTGCATGCACACTGTCTATGTGAGCTCCTGTCTTTCTTATTCCTAGGACAGACATTCTCATTGGGATTGTGAGCTCTTCAGCAATAAATATAAGGTGTGTTTTCTTTGTATTTGTAGCCTTCAGTCTAGTGCCCAGCTCCAGAGTGTACGTTGAATGACTGACCCATGGCAAGAAATCTATAAATAGAGATTCATGGATCTATGTTTCATCTTACAATGTTAAGAATGGATCACAAATTGTGAGGCTTCAAGCCCTGCAGCAGGGCTCTCTAGGAGATCTCCTTCAATCATCCTGGCTTCTATTAGTAGCTGAGAAAGCAACAAGTTGGGCAGCAGCCATTCAGGAACAAGTATCAACCTGAGATGGAATTCCCATTCATTCTACCAGAAACCTCCGTCCTCAGCCTGACTTACCACTGTGGTTTAATGTGTTTAGCGTGCAGAGAGGAAATCCTGGGAATCCCCTCTTCTTCCTGCATTGAGACCCATCATACTCATGAGAATTTTCTGAGCAGACAGTTGTCTTATAGCTCCCTAAAATGGGCTTGTCACGAAGCACCTCTGCCACAGGCTTATTTTCCCTTTTCCATCCCTAGCCTGGCATCAAACTGGCAGAGAGGTGTTTCTGTTTTCAGAGGAAAAGCACTGTGAGCACAGATACTGTAAAGGGAAATTTGTTGCAAGGAAAATGAGGGAAGGGAAGCAGTTCTGTCTGATAGAGAAAGAGATTCACCTTCAAAGAAAGCAAGCATTTTCGTGTGATAAATTCTTCTACCAAGTGGACTCACTAGTCCCAAGCAGTGTTAACAATTTCTTCTATTATCTTCTTGTTCTGACACAAGTTTGGGAGATCAGAAGTGTAAGCAGGTAATTCAATTTCCTTTCCTCCCTGCCAAGCTGTTAAGCAGGCACTTCTAGCATTGCACAGGCTTAGATTGGGGTTTCCTGGAGGCTGCCAAAACGAGAATGAAGTGAGATGCCAGAGAAGCAGGGGAGGGATGTAGGAAGACTCAGGGGTGGACTTCCATGGAGAGAAAGTTTGGTTGGTATGTATGTGTTAATTACATCCATAAATGGAAACAAGGTGACTTCAGAAACATGATAAGAGGACCTGGTTCTCCCCATAATTATTCCTAGAAATGGCAACTTGTGCCTACCTCATAGAGGCAGAAGGTCAAGGACTAAATTTTGCCTCTGTCATTATCTCATTCTATATTCTTTCAACAGTCATTTGTGGAATGCCTCTTAAATACCATGCCCATAGAAGCAGAAGTGATAAAAGTCTAGTGTGGCTGGGTGTGGTGGCACATGCCTGTAATCCCAACACTCGGGAGGCTGAGCAGGGGGATTTCCACAAGTTGAGGCCAGCCTGGGCTACATAGTGAGTTCAAGGCCACCCTAAAGTACACAGTGAGACCCTACATAAAAAAAAATAAATTAAAAACCTCCAGTGTGACAGAATACAACATGGGAACATGGGACAAGCAAGATAGTGTAAGTTCAAGGAGGATTTAGATATAAAATCACCAAGGCCTTGTTCACAAATAGATGTATAAAGAGAGCCCAGAGAAGCTGAGCAGGAGGGAGATATAGAAGCAAAGACACGAAATCTAGAATGATTCTAAATGTGACAGTGTATGGGGTGGCATTATTCACTGAGCAAGGAAGCACAGGGAGAAGAAAGTTTGAAGGGTGACTCACATGACATTCAAGGGTCAATGCTCAGGATTTCCAATGCCTGTCAGAATCCTGGCTTTAATTCTATCAAACACAGAATCTCTTCTGTAGCCCTTTGCACCTGCTAAATCTAATTTGGCTCAAACACAGGTAGACATGGCTTTCCCAAGTACAACCCTAGGTTTCTCTGCTAGAAAAACAAAGCTTTACTGTAAAATAATTCTGAAGAAGGAAGGGTGAAACTTCATCTCTACTGGGAGCTTAGTAGTAGAAATTAAGAAAAAATTGTAAAACTCACATGGGGAACAGTACATGCACAGCTCAGATCAAATTATAATTCCTGATTTCTCCTAGTATAGAATTTTTCTCATTTTATGTTGCTTCTCTGAGAAACACACACAGAGAAACACATACACACACAGACACACACGCACACACACACACAAACTGTATGTTTTGATAGACCAAACTCTAAGCTTCCTACTCATGATGTCAACATATGTCTTCAGAAGCAAAAATTCCTCAGTAATCCTTGGCATTGATTGGTAGATGGTTAAACATAAGATTTTGTATACTTAGGGATCATTCAACAGGTTCTCAGGCCAAGACTTTTCTATCTCCTTGTACTCTGCTTTATTACTGGGCAGGTGCTGACTTTTAAGACCCAAGTTATTCCAGACAAGGTGTCCAGCAATAGAATTTGTGTGACTTAGGGGCATGAAAAGAACCACTGCTCCTTTCCAAAGACATGAACCTACCCTATTGAGTGGAATGACTACTACCTCATTATTCAAAAACCTTCTGAAGTCCAAAGGAGCTACAGCAATACAACTTCTAGGATCAGAAACTCTAGTAAGAGGACATAGCTGGCATCTGGACTCTCCTGCCCATGCCTAGTTCCTGTCACTGCTCATGCTGTGAGACTATCTCCTCCCTTTGCCTCACTCGGTCCTTGGAGATTCTGGTGAACTGCCAAGACCCATTCCCCCTTATCCTGCCTTAACTTTCCTCTGGGGAAATTGCCCCTCTATTAATCTCATCTATGTTCCTCAAGGGAGGGGACTGTTATCCCCTGTTATCTTTCCTTCTAGCCACAGCTGGGACCCATGAATGTGGACACAAGGACTCTAGTAATTCCTAGGACTCCTACAGCTACCTCACAGCTGCAGCTGCTGGGTAGAAGGATCTGGAGGGCTAGGGGGAAAGCCCAAGGATATAGCCAACTCAGCAACGGACAACAGATAGTACATACAGACCTTGGTGACACCATTTGCTCTTCACCATTACATGAGCCAACAGTTACCCCTTATTGTTTAAGCCAGCTTGGGTTTGACTCCTGCCATCCCTTCATCCTTCAAAGCACAGCTTATTATTTCCCCATAGGAGCCTTCCCTTACCAAACTTTGCAGCCCTTAGCATGTACTATGCAATGAAGAGTCTTTTTTAGATGTGTCTTTCCTTAGGGATGTAAACATGTAGTTTCCATTAGGATTCATCCATTCTCTAGATGTACAGTCTTGAGCAAGGTACATATGTATGAGTCTCAATTTCCTTATTTGCAAAACAGAATAAAACTCTTTTCCTTCCCAAGAGAAACGCATGACAAAAGGGAATAGTACAAGGGAATCTACATGGATAACAGACTAGATTACTTGGGTAAAATTACTCCAGTATTTTTGATTCCCCTAAAATGCAAAGAACTTTATGCCCTACATGTAGTGGATTTTAACTCAGTTTTGTGTGGATTAAATGAATGAATATGTCCCTCCCCCAGCTCCAGGCCAGAGAAGAATATTGACTGAGCCAAGTTGACCCAGCATACAAAGCATCTGTCCAGAATTCCCTAGCCAATCTCTCTACCTTGGTAGTAGCAGGAATTCATAAGATACCTGGAATCCTCCAAGCCTTCCCCAGCAGCCAGTTTAAAACTAACTCAAGCTCCAGGCAGCCTGCATTGTTTATAAGTAAACTATAGCCAGTGACAAACACACAGAGCGAAGGAGGTTGTGATTGGTGATAATAGAATATTTTAGTAGCTGAGAAAATAATAGAATATTTTATTAAGCAAGATGGAAAGGGAGACCATGCTCTTCCCAATTTAGTTTCAAATACAGGTAGAAAAAGTAAGCAAAGCATTACACAGCTATAAAACAGCAACCAAGGAATAGAGAAAAGCCACCCAATTATCTGCTTCATCACTTCCCAAGGGCAAAATGTTCAACCAACCCTCCAAGTATTACTCAGTCACCTATGTAACTCTTACCTGCCCTTTCTCAGCTCTTCCTCATTAGGAACTAGATAGGGCAGGACCATTGAGTCTCCCATGTATGCACCATCAGGTATGAGACTTCTGGAAGAGGAGGCTGAAATAAACACTTAAATTAAAATTTCCACGTCATTGCAGAACCACAGGAGATGGTTGGAGGAAGTCTGAACCTTTGGTTATTTTTATCCACAAGGATGCCAATTTTCATTATCTGCTTTATAAGCTACCTGAAATTCTTGTGGACCCAGGCAGTAAATAATTTGGAGGGAGATGCAGAAAGTGAGAGAATGCCAGAGAGACAGAGAGACAGAGACAGATAGAGACAGAGAGAGAAAGAGACTGACTCTCTGTGTTTATGTGTCCTGGTCAAATAATTCCACTTGAAGAAATTATTCTACTATTCTTTAGGATGCATCTCTTCATAATTATCCATCAGTCAAGTCCTTTATATTACTCCATTCTAAGAAGAAACCAGAATACCAATCTGAGTCTCTCAAAAAGTATATATTTTGGTACTGATATTCAATCAAGATATATTTATTGGATATGCACTCTGATCCAAGCACTGAATTGAATACAGCACAATCCCTAGTCTTAAGCCAATCACTACCATCCTAATAATCATCTCCAGAGTTACATCATGATTTTTACTAAATTCTAGACCAGTAGAACAGTCACTTCCCCATTATAATTTCTAATTCCCTTCTTTCTGGACATTCCCTTTCCACCAAGAAATCCAACCCAGGTGCCTCTGGAAATTGGGAGACTGCAGACAACATCTGGTGCACCAGGGGAATGTATTTGTCTCAGCCTGGCTCAAAATAGTATCTGACAAGCCTGAATCACACAAGTTCTGAAAAACTCACAAGAAATAACCTAAGAAATCCATAGCTGCCTCCTCCAATTTCACTCCCTGTCTGACTGTTTATTGACTCCTGCAGCCTGTATTGATAACATGCAACCCTGCTTCTGTCTGCCTGCTCCCATGCAGCGGTAACCGAAAAAAAAAAAAAAGGAAAAAACCAAAAAGGAAAATGGGGAGCATCACAGCTCTGACTCATGCCAAAGACCCTGTTCTGGAGCCAGGCACCAGCCTGGAGGCAGAATTTCCAAGAAAAACACGAGATTTGTTAGAAAGAAAATGCTGAGTCCCTCTCCCTCCCTTTTGTTCACCCTCCTTCCTCTTCCCTCAGGGCCACACAGTTTATCTGGCTGCTTCAAACCCCTGCCCCACATTTAAGCTTCCAAATACTACTGTCGCACTAATAACCACATCCGATGTAAGAGGCCCACTCCCACCACAGCTCACATGCCTTCTGTATTTTTTTTTTTAAGGTGAGCTGAAAGACTTACCTGCCGAGCTCCAGTTAATTTCACTGCAGAAATGAAAGTGCAGAGTGCATATCCCTGGGAAAGCACAACCTCAGGGTCCAGAAAGAGCAGAGAGGGACTATCACATTCCCTAAACCCTCCATCCCTGTGTCTCTCTCAGAGCAATTGATAATCTCACTAACACCTACAACAGTGTGCAGGAAGCTGCCTCCCTAACACCGCCCTCGGTGTTCGTGATTTTGCAACTCTTCTCTCACCCTTCAAATCTTAGTGCAGCACTGACAATTAGAAACCTGCACACATCTGGGGCCCGGGACAGGGTGTTTTGTGCATACATTGGAAGCTTCAGTAAGCAAAGAGAAGTCATCCTCACTCCATCCTAGGGGATTTATTTGAAGCTGCAGATTGTGTCATACCAAACCTATCTTCTTTAGTAGTGTGAATCACCAACTGAGGAAGTCACATGGAGCCAAGATTCCCAGAAAGCAAGCACTGTTCTGGGAAATACTGGGGGTATCCATTTTCCTATTAGCCACAACATTTAAATAACTACTTTGATCATAAAACATAACTAGACAGGACATTTTGAAGCTACATCGCTATTATAGTAAGCAGAACAGAAGACACAGCAAAAGCCAGCATTCTTTCTACAGTGGTTACTTGAGTCTCTTCTTTCTATTGCCTGCTTCACAGTTTTAAAGCAGCTACAAATGTTTGGAATACTTTGATTTATACAGAGGTCTTGAAATTCCTTTGTCTCAGACCCATAACATAGAAATCCTAAATCCTTCACTCAGTACTTGGGTTAGGTGAACCATGCAAGGTTGTTGTTTTTGGATTGAACCTGACATTTGTTCCTACCTTAGATAAGAAGTAGAAATTAAGGGGTAGAATGCTGCATATGGAGTTGTCAATTTGTGAGGCTGACAAATATAGACCCAGTTATTTCCCATAACCTGTTAGTGGAAATAACAATCATTTTAATTACTTTTAATAACAGTGTTAACAGTCTTCATAAAAGAAGCAGTTAACCTTTATGAGGTAGCACAAATAGTTCATAGCACTTTTCATGTTTAACTCACTGAACATTCCAACAATTTTATGATATGTGTGACCAGTAGTCCCCCTCTTTCAGAGATGAGAACACATAGTTTTAGAGATGAGACTCATATCTCCTTTGCCCAAGATCATATGGTTAGCATTGTTATGGGATTGAAGTGCAGCCTCATGTAATTTCAGAACAAGTGACATTAGTTGCTCTGTTCTACCACTCTGTGTAGGTGCTCACAGTAAACCCTAAATCTTTCACATTTGAAACATGTATCCACTTAAAGCTCACTTTATTCCTCTGCTTTATAAAAAGGTTTATTAAAGAATACCCTCATATGCTCAAAAATCTTGAAACAATCAAGTTCCTTAAAGAACAAGCTTCTTGATAATACTTTGTGTGAATACAAATTTCCTAAGAAAAATCATATTCAGTAAAATAGATTTGTTAATCCACTTAGTAAATCATTGTTCTTACTGATGAATGTTCTTGAATATGATTTTTAAAAATTCTAAATAATCACCTATTTTGGCTTTATATTAATTCATACCTTTCCTGCTATCAAATGAAAAGTTCTGCTTGTAAAACTTTTCTTCATAGATATTGGCTTATTAACATGCATGATATCTTTGGGGCATGTAGAAAGTACACCATCCTTCATCTTATCAACATTCAGAAGAACATGCATTGATTGTAGGTATGTCACTGGTGCACAGCATTTGATGTACAATGTATAATAAACAACACTGCTCAGAATAGTCCATCATCCATTCAGCAATTCATTGCTTACCAAGTGAAAAAAGACAGAAACACTATTTTTAAGGGTACCATAATTTCCGCTATAAAGTTCTATAACCCTGGAACCCAGAACACCTGGGATCTAGCCCAATCTCTGCAACTTACTAGTATATCTGATTGAGGCTTTAGAATTCTTACAAATTATAAAATAATGAATATGTTGCCCTGCTGGGCATTAACCATTTGCACTCTGCTGATTAGCTCAGCTGATTAGACCAAGAATTTAAGTTTACAATTTAAAAAGTGATCTGTTGTCAGGAGCGGGCCATTGGTGCAACCCAACAGAATACATGTGTCTGAATTCATATGTCCCTTCCAAAATTTATGTTAAACTTTATCCCTACTCAGGTGGTATTAAGAGCTGGAACCTTCAAGATGTGAGTGCCTTGTACAGGAACTAGAGGGTATGATCTGAGGCCCTTTTTTGCCCTTCTGTCTTTTCATGTGAGAACACACAATTCATCCACCATGGAAGATGCAGCAATATTTTCAAAGCAGAAAGTGGAGCCCTCACCAGATGCTCAATCTGCCTGCAGTTTGCTTGACTTCCCAGTCTCTAAAACCATGAAAAATACACTTCTGTTGTTTATAAATTAACCAGGGGTCAAGGGTGTAGCTCAATAGTAAAGTACTTGCTTAGAATAAGTGAAGCCTTGGATTCAATCACCAGCATTATATATGTATGTAAATACCCAGGCTCTAGTATTTTTCAAACGACTGCACAAATAAACACATTCTTCATCATACAAATTTTTGGAAAGAAGCCAAAGAGACTGGAAGTCAGTGAGGATGTGTGAAGACACTCCATCAGCAGTAATTGGAGAGTGGCTAAGTGTATGTTCCCAGTTGGGCAATGACTTTCCTAAGTATGATAGAGAAAGTACCTTGGCCTTGAAAACAGAAATCAACATCCATATATTAAATCCACAATTAAGGAACTGTGAGATCTAACCAAATAATGCCCATGAGGTATCGTGCATAGGAAATGAGTTGGTACTCAGTACGTATTTCAAGACCCTCTACCATCTCACTGGAACCAAAATCCCTTTAGGACAGTTGTACGGACCTAGAGTTTCATGAGTTTTACTGACACCTTCTCAAAAGTCTATAACCCTATTAAACAAAATAAGTCCTTTGGGGTTAATAGACTGACAACTAGGTAAAGTTTCTATTAAAGATTCCCATATAAAGTACGAATAAAGAAAGCTGTCACCAATGACATCACCAGCAAAAACTCCATCAGGCAAAGGAAGACAGGTCAAACTTTATTTAGAGGTCACTGAAATTTTAAACTAATCATTCTACCTCTTACCTATTGTATTAGGAATGGAATGGGGGGATAGAATAAACTACTACTTCTTGGCTTCAAGGCCAAGGAGACTGCCATATTTTTCCCATTTCTGAGAGAAAAATTCTTAAAGGGAAAAAATGCCTCTTTTTTCCATTGCTACATCTTCCCCTTTTGATAGTACCAGCAGAATAAAGCCAGATGTTTTGCAGTTATTTCTCTGCAAAAACTCAAAATTGAGGGAAAAGAAAAGGAATAAAACTCAAAATAGCCAATTATTGTACACTCTTTATGCTTTAAAATTAAATAATAATTAATCCAGGCATGGTAGTGCATGTCTATAATCTCAGAACTTGGGAGGCTAAGGCAGGAGGAGTTCTGTGAGTTAAAGGTCAGCCTGCGCTACATAGTGAGTTCAAAGTTAGCCTGAACTACCTAGCAAGACTTTGTCTCAAAAAAAATAATAATAATTAATGCAATATAAATGAACAATTCCCAAAAATGCTGCATAGCTACAAATAATTCTAGTTTCCCTCTGAAACTAATAGTTTCATGAAGGAAGGATATCTCTTCTGCTTTGTACTTGTTCTAACATTCCACAAATAGGAAAACTCAATGGCTAGAGGTAGTAGTGATGTGACATATTACAGATTATGACATTGATGTGGATTTTCCAAGGATCTATCAGGCTAGACATAACTAGAGTGTTTGGCAGACACAAATTATTGTGAGAAATTCAATCCATACCCAGTTACCAATGTTCCACTAAGCATGAGTTCACCAGGATGTAGTTAAAATTTGAGTTTGTTGGAATAGTGCAGAGTAGTTAGATAATGATATTAAAAAAAGTGAGAACAGAAAACCAGAAAAAAACAGAAAGTGACAGTTAATTTTTTGGAATGAGAGGAAAGCTCAACTTTTTAAAAATTTATATCTCTCTGATGATCAGTGATGCTGTACATTTTTTCATATAATAATGTATCTATTTGCCATCTCTACTGGAACCTAAAATAAAAATAAATTAAAAAAAATAAAAGATAGATAATAGGAAGTAGAAAGATAGAATTTGTTCAAATGGGAAAGGGATTAAGACACGAATGGAGGAGAAGGGAAGGCAGGGAAATGGGATGAAAAAAAGGAATTAAGATGTGTTACACACATGAACCAACTCCTCAAAAAGAAGATGCAATACAAACTTGACCCAGTTTTTAAAAAAGCTGAAAAAAATTAAACACTGTATCTTTTTTTAAAAAAACATCTATTATCTATCATATATTTATCAAGTGCTTTGTTTTTCAAAACAAATGCACAGATTTTTGCTTCAGGGAGGATGGAAAGACACACATTTTCCCTGTATTTTCTAACAGGTACAGTTAAAAACTCTAGATATTATATATCAAATAAGTAGAAGAAAACTCTGAAAGGTAGATAGAAAGCAGACTGGTGAGGTACCTTGGGACTGGAATAAAAACACACAAGTGAGTTCTTTGTGTTTTTCCTTGTCTCTTACATCTCAGACTGGGTGCTAGAGAAACTACTGATGTGGAAACACCAAAGGATGCAAATAGAAAAAGATAAAATAAAATACTTATCAAAAGTTTCTGTTTCTAGTCAAACAACTAGGCAATATCTGGAGAAACAAAACAATTTCACAAAGTAATTGCTCTAATGTAGAAAAGTGTGGTCTCAGACAGGGAAAGATCAAGTAGAGAACATAGACCTGCACATTTGATAGGCCACATCAAAGGACCTGTGTGTTATTAGGAAAGGTCAATCAAGGACATTTATCTTTGCCATGCAATAACAAAGGCTGCTACTCCACGGTATCCATGTGGTACCCTGTTTTTTCTCCCACCTAGAACAACAAAGCATTATTCTCCAACCTTATTCAGTTGAGCCAGAGGAGGCCTAGTAGTGAGTCAAGACTTTTCTCAGCACTCAGAGCTAACTGGCAACAATAGATGCCACATGGGGAGTATTAACAAGGCATTCCTACATAGAGGGCTGATAGAGCTAGGTCTTTAAACCCTGCCCATCAGTAACAAGCCCCTTCTCAACTGTCAATGGAGACCAGGTGGCAAACTGAGACTTCTTCCTGGTTCCAGCAACAAGGAGGTGATTCCCTCATACTCTCCTGATAATGCAGTGCCAAATAAAGTCAAGCAAAACAGAAAGTTTAAATAAAATAGAGATTTTCAACACAATAGCCAAAATGTCCAGGTTCCAATTGAAAATTTCAAGGTACAGCAAGAACTGAGAGGATCATAAAGTGAATGGAAAAAGACAATCAATAGATGCCAACAACGAGAGGACAGAGATGTTAAAATGATCTGACAAAGATTTTAAAACAGTCATTGTAAAACTGCTTCAAGGAGCAATTATAAAAACACTTGAAACAACTAAAAAAATAGAGCCTCAGCAGAAAAACAAAAGTCTCAGCAGATAAAGACTATATAAATAAGAAAATGGACACTTTCGAATGGAAAAGTCACTAACTAAAAAATTACAATAACAGAATTAAAAATGCAATGTATAGGCACAATAGCAAAATATAAGACACAGAGAAGAAAATGCAGTGAACTGGAAGATAGAATAGAAATTACTCAATCTGACCAAAAATGTGAACAGAGCTATAGGGAGCAAAAGTTATAACATTAATCTCAATGAAGTCTTAGGAGAAGAGAAAACAGGAATAGCTGAAAAAGTACTCAAAGAAGTAAGGTCTTAAAATCATTCACTCTGGTAAGAAACATCAGTCTACATATTAAAGAACATGAGTAAAATCCAAGATTAATTTCAAGCAAGACAAACGTATCATGCTACATGCTATGAACAAGATCATGTCTTGCAAAATTCATTTTAAAGCGCTAACCCCTAATGTGAAGATGGGGTTCCTGTACAGTAAGGTTAAGTGAAGTCATGTGGGTAGACTCTTAATACAATAGAATTAGTGGCCTTACCAGAGTAGGAATCAAGAAAACTTTTTCTGTCCATCATGTAAAGATGTAGGGAGAAGAAAGAAGGTGACTGTTATGGTTTAGCTCTCAGATGGTCCCCAAAAGTCCCTTATGTTTGGGAGGTAATTAGATTTTGGGGGCTCTATACTTATACTCATCAGTGAATTTCTCTGCTGATGAGTTCAGGGACTAAATGTGGTGTTACAATACAGGGTATGGTTAAGTGGGTTCTGCAGGCTTGGTTGGAAAAATTTATTCTTGTCCCCTGCTTCTCCTTCTGTTTCCTGGCTGCCATGAGCAGCTTTGTTCTGCTGTGCACTTTCACCCTGTGATTACTGCATTGGAGCCATTCAACCCTGGACTGAAACTAGGAGCCAAAACAAACTGCTCATCCTTTAAGCTGTGGGTGTTGCTTATTCAGTCTCAGAGCCTGGACAGAGACTAGCACTGTGGCCACCACAGGCCAGGAAGAAGGTTCTCACCAGATCTCCCAGAAGGTACGCTCAGATTTGTAGTCTCCAGAAGTGTGAGAAAATAAATATCTGTTATTTTAAGCCATGTCAGTCTCTGATATTTTACTGTGGCAATCCTGGTTGACTAAATGGTCAAATAACTTTGGGATACATCAGCTAAATTGATACTGAGAGGGAAATTTATAGTACTAACTGCATACAATGGAAAAGAGGAAAGTCTCTAATATAATATAAGCTAGGATCTCAAAAACCTAGAAAGAGAAGATGAAAATAAATTCAGAGCAGAAGAAATAATAGAGTAAAAATAATACTAGTATCTAAACTATTAAAAGAACTCTCAAATTTAACAGCTTTCTTAAAATTCAGTTAGCAGATGAATGAGAGACCCGAAGATACACTTTACTGAAGATGGCAAACAGCACATGAAAAACTATTTGACATTATTAGTGATTATAAAAATGAAAATTAAAAAAAAAGAAAATTAAAACCAAAATGACACATCACTATATACCTGTGAATCCCTAAAAATCTTTAAAAAGTAATGGCATCATACTTGCAATTGTGGAGAAATTAGATCACTCAGACACTACTGATAGGAACGTAAAATCATATAGCCATTCTGGAAAACATTTTGTTTATTTCATAAAGATCCAATTACCTAGCAATCACACTACTGAGTATTATTCTAGAAAAATGAAATTGTATGTTCATGCAAAAAAAAACTGCACACAAATATTTATAGCAGTATTTTTATAATAGCTAGGTCTGAAAATAGTGTAGGTATTTGTTAGCAGGTAAATAACCTAATAAAGTGTAAAATATTGTATAACATATGATTTTATTTACATAACATCTTGAAATAATGAAATCATTGTAACAGCAGATTAGTAACTTCCAGGGTTTAAGCAGGGAGGGAAGTATAAGGAAAATGGGTTTGGTTAAAAAAAAAAAAAAAAAAAAAGGACAACATGAAAGAGCCTCAAGGTACAGGAAATGCTATATCATTGTCAGCATCCTGGCTGTGATACTATGCTATGACTTTTCAAGATGCTACTATGGAGGAAAACAGTAGAGCATGCTAGGTATTTCTGTCAATTATTTCTTATGACTTCAAGTGACCATAAAATTATCACAAAATAAAAAGTTGAATTTTAAAAAGTAGAGGGGAAAGTTCATATATATTCCTATAAGATTTCACTTGATCTTTTCCCTAGAATTCTCTGGTAAGGGTTTTGACCATGTAGAAGGCATAATCACTGAAGGATTAGTCTTCTACCATTTCCCAGTAGATTAGCGATGACTATACAACTCTGAATATCGAATTTCCTGTCTTTTAACACACTGGTGGTCCTCAGATTCTCAAAGATAAAAAAATCTCTTCTCCTTAACCTACTTCATAATATTCTACAAATTACAAGTATTTTACAGTAAATAAAATTACTTTAATATTCAGACTTGTTCTTCAACAAAATTAAATCACCTCAAGTTTTATTCCCAAGCCTAAGGATCCATATTTAGCAAAATATTATTATTACCCTGTGTGAAGCCCTCGTTGTTTAAAGAGGAGGATAATACCCAAATATACCTAACCAATTCACAGATATCTTCATTAAACAATTTTATTTTACATATCTCACTTCATGGATCTTCTTGTTACATCTACTAATGTCAATGACTGTTCTCTAGAATGATCCTTGTTTATAAAACAAAGACATTATATGATGTAATAATAATACAAATTTATAATATAAGTTAATACTAAGCTAACATTTACTGATCACTTCGTATGTATAGAGCACTGAGCCTCATTTATTTTCCTAAGTTTATATATCATTTTGTTTAATCCTCACTTCATACCAAAAGATACTTTTATCATACCCATTTTACAGGCTAACAGGGTTAAGTTACCTTTTTTCAGAATATGTCCAGGTCACAGAGAAGCACAGATCCACATTTTAGCTCTCTGACCCTATTTCCCACAATCCTCGCCACTACACTAGGGCTTAAGCTTTCTTTAAGATCTGTGAGTTCACCAATTCCATTCTTTCAGAAATATCACAGGATGGAGTTCCTACACTGGTGGGAGACTGTTATCTATGATATCATGTTAATCCTTTAGACTTATCCTTGAGGAGTGTGTGTTCATCATGATAGTAGTTGGTGGCAGAGTTTAGAAAACATATAATCCATGATACAGACAGTCAGCAATGCCAGACCTCTTCCCTGCTAACAACCTCACAGTGGAGCCATAGATAGCAAACCTATCCCTAGTCTCTGTTGCATACCATAACATTTTTCAAAGCATGTCACTGCCAGTGATTTCTTCTATGACCAGTGTCTCCTAGAAGATTACTATCAAACTATATTTCTAATTAGTGGGATCATAAACACTTTTGCTTTTGTTTCCATTCTCATTAATTTCTCTTTACATTGCCTTTTTCCTTTCTCTTGACTTCTCTATTTCCTGAGTTTCTTCCCTTTAGCAGAGTAGTCATCATATCTCTATTTAGTCAGTTTGAAGGGAAGAAATGTCTTGAGGCAGGAGAAATCATTCCCCAATCTTCCAATCTGAAAGTGAAAAATACTACAAACATTTTTCTTAATTCTTGGTTGTGAAAGCAGCTTTTTATGCATCCACCTGTACCAAATACAGTTCTCTGCATCATTCATAAATTGCACCAGCAAATAACATGAGACTTAGGAACCTTTTTTCCCCCTCTTCATTATATGAGCTCATGCTTTTGCACACATGGACAACCTTTTAGATGTCCTTCCTGCCTCTCAGGTAACTGACCAGTTAGCAACAATCCTGTATAGCACCCCACTGAGTGCATCAAAGCTCATTCCAGATCACACAAAGAGAAGGCTCGTGCTTCCCACAGAGACATGCCAGAGTTTCAAAACTGTCACAAAAATAAACAATGCAACAGAAGCCTGTGTGTTCTCTGTGGGATATGCTCTGTCCTTGTGGAGATATGGTTATTCAGTTTTTAGAAGTCCATAAAACTCCACTTTAGTTCTCTTCAAGGACTCCCTGAGCACATGGTATCCATGGGCCACAGAGCAGGGTCAAGCAGTCTTTATCAGATATGCTCACACACTTGAAGAATTAACCTTCTTAGAGATTCTCATCACTTTTCCTAAGCTCATACTTCTCACTCTTCTCATCAAAGTGCCTCAAACTCTCCAATCGTGAGCCCTGTAATAATCAGGATTCAGTCAACTTTAGTAGCCCTGGATAAATGGAGATGAACAGTGATGAGATCATCAGAATCATGGACCTTCTAAAACACTCAGGCAACTATAAAATGATTTTTACATGGCAATATTTATTTTGTTTAGGTTAACAATGTATATTGATAACTCCCAAAAGAATTGCTCGTGTTGCAGACAGAAGTTGGACTAGGAAGAAATGCATGTTTTCAAATAGCAGTGTAGCTAAAGGGAAGTCCAACTGCAGGTCAGAGAGTGGCTGCTCTTCCTTGACTTCTTCCTCACCAAGAAGAAGAAAGATACATAAAACTGGAGCCAACAGCCAATATGCCACTTGAAATCTGTGGTGTGTCCCACAATCCTGGCCTTGTAACATGGGCTTCCGAACTGTTTAAACTCCTGTTCTAACTCTTCTAGTTCAGGAATCAGCAACCTTTCTGTAAAATGCCAGATAGCAAACATTTTAGGATTTGGGGCCCATGCAATAGATAATATGTACTCAAATGAGTATCTCTGTTCCAATAAAACTTTATTTACAACAAGTGGAGGACCACATTAGGATTGTGGGTCATAGTTTAACAACCTCTTTTCTAGCATCTTTTTATTAACGACCAATAAGATTACTTTTTAAAAAGTATCATGCACAAAACTGAAGGAAGGTTTGCACTACCAAGTGTTAGCTGTATTAGAAAGATATAATAATTAAAACAGGGTAAAACTGGAATAAACATCACTAAAAGATTAACTGGACACAGAAGAGAACCTATTATAGACAAAATCCTATGTAATAGAGTAATTCTCACAAATCAGTGAAGAGTAAGATAAATAAATAGTACTAAAGAAGTTTATGATTGGAAAAATAAAAACAGGTCATGCAGTTTAGTTCATTATTTTAAAGATCAATTGCACAAAGTTTAAAGGATTAAACATAATAAAATAAAATATAAATGAATGTTTAATTTCTGATTTGGTAAAGTCTTTTTGAACAAAGCAAAAACAACTGAAAAAATCATAAAAGAAAATAATTGATGCTTTTTACTACAGAATTGTGTGTGGGGGAGTGTGTGTGTGTGTGCGCGCGCGAGCGCACTGGAGATCAAACTCACATCATGCTTGCCAGGCCAGTTACTTGTGCCACTAAGCTAAATTCCCAGCTCCCAGAAAAAAAATATTTCTGCCCCTCAGAAAATCATGAGCAAAACTGAAACAAAATTAAAAGAAAAAACTTTTTCCACAGTATGTCTTTATAATGCCAAATGACAACAGTATTAACATATAAAAGAACCACTAAAATAATAGGAGAAAAACAAGTCTTCAAGAGAAAATTATAGGTTCATACAACAATTAATGAAAAGGTGAAAATGCTTATGTTACAAATCATACAATTTGACAGATAAAATCATATCCCTCAATATTGAGGTAGGCATTGACACCTCTGTCAATGTACATGTGAGTTAAGAGTGAATTGGTTTGTGTCACTTGCATTGTCTTCTTCTGATCTGCTTTGTTCTGTTTTGTTATGTTTTGTTTTATCCTCTTTAAAATTAAAAAAAAAGTGAATTGGTGTAATCTCCTTGGAAAGCAGTATTTAAGATGTATCAAGATTCTTAAAGATTTTTTATACCATTCAAAGTAATAATCTACTAGAACTTGATGCCAAAGAAGCAAAACAAAATTTTGTGTACCTAGATGTACATTATAGCATTATTTATAATAGGAAAATGTGAACAAAATGAAAATCTATTAAAAATAAGTGATTAAAACATGATATATCAATGCTAAATAATATTATTCAACCATTATGATATTTTCCAAAAATGTAATGACTAGGAAGGAAAAATCAAGTTAATATGGTGAAATGTAATAGAAGTTACTTCTAGGGGTTTTGTGGGGGAGTTGTTTGCTTTTTTTACTTCTTTTACTTGTCTCTAAATTTTCCAAGTGTCCTTTATCAGGGGTCAGAAAAATCTTTCTGTAAAAAATCAGATAGCAAATATAGGCTTTACAGGTTATCATAGCTGTTGCAATCACTCAATTCTACCACTGTAGAGCAAAACAACCTGAAATGATATGAATGCAAACAGACATGGCTGTGTTACAATAAAACCTGGTTTATACAGGCCTCTATGTGTCAACCCCTGGTCTATGAGAACATGAAAAACGAATGCTATGTTTACCAAAGGATTTTATGAATAACTTATATTCACTAATCTCTTATTAAACTCCCTTTCTCACTCACCTCAAATTCCAAGCTTAAAGGTGAAATGATGGTAACAATTTGGTTTTACTCACCACTAATGCAATGTTGCATTATAGCACTATGTGCTCCATTTCACTGTAGCTGGGTATGTGCTCAGCTACACATAGCTACTGGGTAGGCATGGTCAAAAGAAATCCCTGCATTTGGAATTAGAAACCCAAGTTCAAATTATGGCTCTGTCACCAGTTGGCTGGGTGATTTCAGGCATATTATTTAATCAGAGCATCAGTTTCTTCATATGAAATAACAATAGTAATCTCCATCACAGTTGGTCACTTATTCAACGAGGTCACACGTGGGAGTATTTAGCCGTGAGCTTACACTTATGAGGTACTTATGAGATAGAGATCAGTGACATGGTCCTCTGAATGATGTTATATGAGCTTGCTTTAGAAAGTCAATTATACTTTGGGGAACAGGATGGGTGTTGCAGACAGGGATACAAAAGTCCTAGAAAATCTCCTACTGTACCCAAAACGCATAGCTGTCAAATGACTCAAGAATGTAGCTCTAGCCATTTATCACGTGAATATTTTCACTCAATTGGACAAGAGATATTAGACCGCATTATGAACATTACCACCACAAGGAGTGAAATAGACAGCATCTGGCCAGTACTGTCCATGTCTCTCCTTGGGAGCCCTCATTGAGTCAGAGATGTTCTGGGATGAGAGTAAGGAAGTGAAAGCAACATGTGTAAAGGTTGTAACATACATAAACTTTTAAGCAATTGACTGAGAACTTTGTTGGTAGACTGGCTGTCTTCTGATAATGATTTGGTTCTTAAATATTCTCATAGACTTGTGTGTTAAAAGGTTTGGCGGATAGACTGTGGCATTACTGAGAGGTGATGGGGGCCTTGGGTGGGGAAGTGATTGTGGGTACACCCTTGAAGAGGATCTTGGACCCTAGTTCTTTTTCTCTCTCTTTGCTTCCTGGCCACCATGACGTGGTCAGCTTTACTCCACTATACAGCCCCCCACCACCACTGTGACATTCTACCTGGCCACAGGTCCCAAAACAACCAAGCCAGCCAGTCATGAATGGAAATCTCTGAGCCAAAACAGATCCTTTCTCCTTTTGACCATCTCAGCTATTTTGCTACAGAAATATAAAGCTGATTAACATACATTTATTCTCAAGAGACAAGCCACTTGGGCTACATTAAGGCCACATCGAACCCTGGTTCCTGCAAGGAATAAAGCTTCATGGATAAGCCATGCTTTACAGTTAAAACTTGGGACCCTGGAGAAAGCCCCTAGAAGAATGCAAGGCAGGTATTATCAAGCCCCTTATAGGAAGAAAAAAAAAAAAAAAAGGATTCCAAAAAAGGTGACATCAGTACTCAAGATTACATGGTGTCATCGAGCTGAGTGTTCCTCCTATTCAATATTCACACCACTTCCTGCCCCATAACCTCTCCCATAGAATCACCACAAAAGGACATCAGGAAGCTAACCCAATGGGAATCAAATAACTTGACATGTCAGCTGAGAACAAAAAAGCCTCCTCTAAGTAAATCTTATTTCCTTCAGTATTATAATAGAAATTACTTTAAGTAAAATATGCTATTTTATTAACATTGATTATATATAAAATAATGCTCTAGTACTGTGAATTAGGGTGGGTATGTACAGCTCCTCAAAAACAATATAAGACATAATCTGATCAAATCTGGCAAAGGGGTATGATGAACATAGCACCATTCTTAGGATCTGAAGTCCAGGATGCTGACTCTGGCTCTGCTCCTTAAAAGTTTGTGACATAGGTCAATTACATATCCTAGCCTTTGATGTGTTCATCCATAAAACAAGAATAAGCACATCTATGATGTATCTTGTAGGTTATATGTGTTATAAAACAAACATAAAATAACATCATGCTATGCAGAAACATGAAGATCTGATACTAAACTGACACTTGTGAAAAACTAGAACATGACTTTTACTTCTTTCAGTGAGATGCTGCAAGTTCCCTTGAGATGTTACAGGCTCCATTACACTCCCACCTTCCTGCACTTCCCTCTACCTACAGCCATGTAGGACCTTCATCCAAGGGCTGGAGATGTAGTTCTGTGGTAGTAGAATACCTACCTAGCATGGTTAAGGCCCAGAGTTTGATCCTTAGCACTGTAAAAGGAAAAAAGTATCTCCATCCAAGGGCCACAATAAAGCCAGCTGCATCTGACTACTTGGTTATCTATTTGAATCAATTATCTCCAAGACCATGGAAGAACTTAGGAACTTTGGAAAGCAAACTTTTAAATTGATTTCTCTTTGCCTTTATCTTTCTCCTTTTAAATTACAGCAAAGAGAGGAAGAGGAAGGAAAACACAATTTTAAGGCAAAACACTCAATTAACTCTGAAAATCAAACATAATAAACTGAATATAGATCTGTCTGGCTACTGTAACCATTTCTGTCTGCCCCTATCTATCCATCCATCTATTATCCTCTTGTCTCTCTTTATTAAGGAGACAGGCAGATGCTGAAAATGAGACTTTTTAAAGAAAAACTGTCAGTAAATTTAATTACCTTAGAGTTCCTTATAGGAAAAAAGAGATGTAAAAAGCAGAACATTTTTCTTCAGTTGTTCTACCCCCCACCCCCATAGTCACAGGAATTAAGGACAAGGTGTAGTCCAACAACTGTTATAGACAGCCCTAAAAGCTCAGCCTTGACCTTGGGATCTCATGATACTTATTAAGAGCCTTTTTGTCAGAGACAGTAAGGCCAAAATTGTAGTAAGTGGAGGGGCAAAGAGTATGTTACCTTCTAGACCTTGTGGTACCAATAAATAAGGAACTGATTTTTAGACATCTTCAATTGAAAATCTCCTACTGATCTGAACATCTGCTCTGAGCCAAACATCAGTAACTAAAATAGTGAATCCATTCCCACATGAATGACCAGCAGAATGGTAACTAGTCATCCCATACCAGAATATTTTCCAGTCACTGATCTTCTGTCCTTAGAGGAATAAGGCACATTCATCATATTAGGGGGTAAGAGGTCCTCCTTTATAAGTTCAGGAAATGTGGGTTCTTAGATTTATGACTGTGCTGGCTCATTGAGTTCAAAGTCAATAAACTGCTATTTTTAACATTATTAATTTCAATTTTGTGCTGACTTAATCTTTTTAATTAATTTAATTAGTTTTGAATGAAAATGTGTTCATATTAATAAAATTTTTATGATTATGAAAGTTATACATGTAGGTGTTGCTTAAAGTTTAGAAAATAAGGAAAAGTAAAAGAAATCAAAATTCCCCTCAGTCTCACTATCCAAAAGTATCCTGTTAACATTTTGCTTTAATTCTGTGTGTGTATGTGTGTGTGTGTGTGTGTGTGTGTGTAAATGATATGGGATCATAAAGTATTATGTTTGTTAGAAGGCAGGAAATCCTTGTTTTACTTAAACCAAATTTCTACTCATTTGCTTAACACGTTTTTCTTGGCAGCTTGTGAATGGAACAGCCATTGGCTAATAAAGAGTGACAAGTATGCAGAGAAAATGAGTTTCCCAGATTTAAATGTTTTTCTTAAATGAAAGAAAATCAAGTTTAATTAAACTTCCTAATTTTGCTACAGGCTGACTCAAGATTCAAGGTCGTAAAATGTAGAATGATTACAGGTAAAATCAGAATTATTCTACATCGTGGAGTCATGGAATCATCACATGACTTGAAAGACATCCTGAGTAAGTACAGAATCCAGAAGCTGTAAACTGCATTTCATGCAACCATGGAGGATTCTTAAAGACCTCTAGATTTTTCCAAAGCTTAGGAAAAAAGTGGCAATGGGGATAGAATAAGGATCTGAGTAGAGTTTTCTCCTTCTACCCTCCTACCTTCATTAGAGCAGGGTTTTTTGTTTGTTTGTTTGTTTGTTTGTTTTTGGCACATTTTACAATTTGAGTGTCTAAATAAGATTCCACTTGATAAAACTATTCGACTATTTTAAAAAACAAAAGTTGAAAATTTCTGGTATGGTCCAGACCTCTCGCATTATAGGATGAATAAACTGAAAGTCAGGAGAATTAGATGACTTACCATAGTCACACAGCTCATTAATAGCAGAGAACACTGGATACTTGTCATCTTTCAGGGAGAGTTGTTATCAAATATTCTGCCTCCTTCCCATCTTGGAGGAAGTTCCCACTGTGTAGTACGCTGTGAGAGCAGCAGTGAGGAGAATCTCCCTTGTCCCATGCTCACGCAGCCAGACATGTACATGATAGGACACACGAGAGGCTCCACCAAATAGGTGCTCCCTACTCAATTCTGAGTCTCTAAAAAATGATTCTCAAATACTTTCAGAGTAGTACATACTTGGCTAGATTGTCCTGCTGCCTTGTTCCTCAAAGTCCCTGTGGTTCCTTCCTGTTTTCAGCACCTTCTCCTTGAGACTCTCAGTGATTCTACCCTCTTCTAATAAGTAAATATTTGTCCTAAGTCAGCACTTTCTATCATACAAAGCATACACTAAAACACATAGCTCCTTGAACTAATCTACTTCTGTTTCTTCTGTGCCATGAGGCCTCACTCTCTTAAGGCATTTAGCTTATTTCAGAGAATTTTATAAGATCAGTGCATAAAAATTCTCCCTGTTAGAAAATCAGATTTTAAAAAAATCACATTTGCTGAAGACCTACTATGTATTATCATC
Source organism: Hydrochoerus hydrochaeris (assembly GCA_004027455.1). NCBI lineage: Eukaryota > Metazoa > Chordata > Mammalia > Rodentia > Hydrochaeridae > Hydrochoerus > Hydrochoerus hydrochaeris. The sequence goes on from PVLA01000879.1 coordinate 129,747, forward strand.
CTCTGCCTTACTTGTTCTGTCAGGTATTATGATCCTCATTTTACTGTTGAGGAAAGGTGCATTCCAAGGGGTGATTAATTCACTAGTTGCCAAATCAGAATTAAACAATTAAAGTCATTTAAACTTTTGTATCTTACTGGATTTTACATGCTACATTATACAGATCTTTCTAACCTCTATGAAAGATATTATGCACTTACTATAGATATTTTATTAAGGAATTCTAAAATCTATACCCAAGTCTTTCAAGTTCAACTCATTTCTATTTACCTAAAGTTAGATTAGATAAAATAGAGAAATAAATAAATATAATCACATAGATAAATCAACATGCCAACAATAGAGCGATTTATTCCCTGGGTTTCTTTACCCTGGTTTTACACCATGCAAGAGGCTAACCACTGAGGCTATTTGCATCAACAGCTAACTGCATTTCCCATTCCTCATGTTCTCCCTGTTTTCCATAACTAAATGAGCATGGCCCGAGGAGATTGTGAGAAAACCTTGGCAGAATAGCCTAATGAAGCAAAAACACCATGCCAAAAGTGGCATTCAGTCACATCTAGTTTGCTCCAAGCACAGATGGCTACCCTCAGATACCAAACACCTGAGGGCAGAGCCCAGCTCCTGATTCACTTGTCAGAGGGTTATCCACGACAGAGTCTGGCATGTGGCACCCTTTGCTGGAAGGAATTTGATTAATCAGTCTCATTACCTTTCAATTCCATGCACCTGAGCTCATTCACCCTCTGCCCAGAATCAACAGTCAGTGGCTTAAATGGCGCAACACCATCCAGACTGACCAAGACAAACAGAGGGAAACAGAGGAATCCTCCACCTCGCTGTGTGCTGTTAAGTCAGTGTGATCATACAGACCTTGCAACACTCCATCAAATCCTTCTATCCAGCCTCATGGGTCTCAGGAGATAATGTCCCCCCTCCCATATGTATTCTGAGTACTGTTACAAGTTGGAAACAAGGACAAGGAATAAAGGTCAGTCAGAGCCAAGTTTCCCTTTACTAGGAAAAGGTACCTGTTGCCATGAGCAGAGATAAATAGGAAATGGATCAGCAGGGGTCTGCAAGACAAGTGAACCCTGCTGTGGTTAGTACATGTACATGTAGGCCTTTCTCATAGAGCCACATCCATTCCTTCCTCCCCAAACCCTGAACAGCAGAAACCACTGACGTGTTTACTATTCTATACTTCTGCCACTTCAAGAACATAACTTCACATGTGTAAATACCATATAGTCTCCCTAGTGTAAGAAATGGTAAGAGTACATAAGATGCAAAAACTTCAATAAATACAGTGAAAGGGTAAGAATCTGCTCAAAGGGGGAAAAATAATATCTCAGGGAAAAGGAGGAAAAAGAAAAAGGAAAGGAAAAGAAAAATATCTAAAATTATATAAACATACTTAGGATAGCTAATATGATTGTGCTACAAATTCTACAAGGTCTTGGAACAAAACAGTTAACATTCATAGGATTGGAACAATTGTGCATGTGAGTGTCTGGTGATCTGAGGAACTCTTGAAGATCATCATGTAAAATAACAACCCTAGTTATGGTCCTACCACCTTGTTTTGAAGGTCTATATTGTTAGTGTTTTGGGCTCTATGCTACTGTTATTTGTCTTTTTTGTTTCATGTTTTCCTAGTAATTTGTTTTGTTTAGTTTTGTTTTTCCTTCTAATACAGAAAGGACAGGTATACATGTAGAGACTGAAACATGCCTAGAACTTCTCCTAAACAGTTTATGAGAATCGATTATATAATGCATGATAAAATGAACAGCTACTTTGAAGAAAAAGAGACATTATGTTATCCATTGCTGATTCTGTATCATCATGCTGTGGAATCCAGTAATACTATTATTATTCTTTGTTCAGAGTGGTTTTAGTCTGTTTTGTATTGTTTAATTTCAACATACATGAAGGTATGGACAGCTATTTTGAAGAGAACAAGAGACATTATGGCAGCCATTGTTGATTTCCCTATCATCTGGTTTTGAAGGCCTATAATGCCTTCATCACTCTGTCCTGATCAGTTTAACACTATTTTGTTTTGTGTGAATTCATTGTGTGTGAAGATATGGACAACTATTTAGAAGAAAACAAGAGACATTATGGTAGCCAGTGATGATCTCTTGTCTTGCTTTGAAATCTGTACATTGTTTTCTTCTGATCTGCTTTGTTCTGTTTTGTTATGTTTAGTTTTACCCTCTTTAAAATAAAAAAAGGAACATAAATTCAATACAATGTATAGTATGTAAACTTTTGGGCATGGTTTTCCTCATTCAGTATAATTCTCTAGAGATTCACCCAGATTATTGGCTGTACCAACAACTGGTCCTTTGTTTATTACTTGAAAGTAGGCCATGGTTTAAATGTAACTAGTTTGTTTAACCATTCACTCATTGAAAAATATCTAAATTATCTCCAGTTTAACCCTATCATAATAAAATCTCCTATAAACAATATTTGTAAAGGATTTTGTGCAAATATCTTAATTTTCTCTGGGACAAATGACCAAAGCCATAATTAATGAGCCACCTTATTAGTCCATATTTATTTTTTAAGAAATTGCCAAACTGTTTCCAAAGTCGCTATGCCATTTTACATTACCACCAGTGATAGGTGAGTGATCCAAGTTCTCTACATCCTTGTAAACACTTGGTATTGTCATGCTTTTTTATTTTAGCGTTTCTCATAGATATATAATGATATCTCTTTTGGGAAGATACATTTCCCTAGTGGATAATGATGTCAAACATTATGTTAATGTGCTTATTTGCTATCTCTGTATCATTTTAATAAAATGTCTTTAACTTTTGTTCATTTTACTAATGAGATTGTTGGGTTTTTGTTGCTGCTGTTGTTAGGGGTTTTGATTTTTACTGTTGGCCCAGGATTTAGCTCAGCAGTGTAAGTGCCTGCCTGGCAAGTACAAAGTCATGAGTTCAATCCCTGGCACCAAACCAAAAAAAAAAAAAGAAAGAAAGTACTGTTGAGTTATGAGAGTTTTTTTAATGTATTCTAGATACTAATCTTTTGCTGGATAATACAAAATTCCCTCCACTCCACAGTTTACCTATTTCCTTAACAGGGATTTTAATTTTTAAAAAGGGGAGGGGGTCTTACTTTTCATGAAATCTAATTTGTTAAGTTTCCCTCTAAGGGCTTAAGCATTTAGGTTCAATCTAAGAATACTATCTAGCTCTACAACTAGAAGAAATTTTCCTGTTGGCTTCCTTAAATGTCTGTAGCTTTATGATGTATTCTCATGAGCTGATTTGTATATAACTTGTTTTACTTAGAGGGCCTTTTCTTTTCTTTTGCCTATGGATACCCAGTTTTTCCAGCACCATTTGTCACAAAGGTCATTTTTTTCTCCTTGCAATGCTTTTAAACTTTTCTCAGCAATCAGTGGGACATACTTGTGTTGCTCTATCTCTAAGTTCTCTGTTTTCTACCATTGATCTACATGTCTACCACTCTACCATGAGCATACAGTTCTGATTACTTCCAGTATATAACAAGTTTTAAAACAAATGGTATACTTTTTTTAAAAAAAATTAAGCAATCTTGATTCTTTTTTGTATTCCCCTTGAGCTCCTCACCCTCCTCCCTGCCTCCAGCTCTACATTATGTATCTGTCTCTTATAAGATGAATGTAAACTTCATGTACTATAAACACATGCTAACACATTTTTTTAAAAAATCACTACATTAAAGAATTTGCCTATGATAAGCCTATTCCACACTAGGAACAAATAGCTATCTTGGCTGACTTTCCTTTCCATAAAATTTTTCTGATAATTGACAACCAGTCTTGCTGGGAAGGTTTGACAGAAATTGGGTTAATCCTATATATGTGTTACCATAATCTTAGTGGTTTAGGCAACAAAAATTTACTCTTTTACAGTACTAGATTTCAGAAGTGTGAAACTGAGGCATCACCAGGACCTTGGTCCCTCTGGAAGTTCTAGGGAAGAATCCTCCATTGACTTTTTGGCCCTTGGGGTGTACTTGGCTTATGGCTCCATTGTTCACATTGTCTTCTCCTTTGTGATTGTGATATTCTGTATGTGTTTCCTATGAGAACACTTGTCACTGGATATGTTCCCACAAAGATAAGCTTAAATATTTCCTCATTCAGATCCTTAAATTATTCACATCTACAAAAACTCTTTTTCCAAAAAAGGTAACATTTAAAGGTTCTACAATTAGGATGCAAACGTGTCTTTTGATAGGTAAACATTTAACCTTGCAACTTGGGTATCATTTTGAGAAAAAACTTAGACTGTTGTTGAGTTTTCAAATCTGTAACACATCTTCATTTATCTAGACCACCAATTTAGCAGCACTGTGTAGTTTTCAGCATACAAGTTGTGTGCATATATTTTAAATTTATACCTAAGTATCTCCCTAGAGAGCAGCTGAAAGTGGTATTATTTTTTAATTTTGATATTCATGTGTTCATTGTTTATAGAAATAAAATTGATTTTGTATGTTTTTATTAGATCTATGACACTGCTAAACTTAACTTGTTACATTTAGGAGTATTCTGGGTAATTTATTGGTATTTTCTATGTAGGTGACCATGTTATTTATAAATAAGGGAGAGTTACATTTCTTCCTTTTAAGTTATAGGCCTCTGCTTCATTTCTTGATTTAATCCACTAGCTAGGACTTCTAGTATTATTTTGAAAAAGGACCTTGGAGAACAGATATCTTGGGTTTGTTCCTTAGTAAAAAAGTATTTTGTCATTCACCAATATAATATTTGGGGATGACCTATATCAAACTGAAGAACTTTTATTTGAATTTTTCTGAGAAATTTTTATCATTAATGAGTGTTGAAGCTTGTTAAGTGCTCTTTGCATGGATAGTATGATCATGTGGTTTTTCTTAATTAGCCTGTTTACATGGTGGATTATACTGATTTTTTAATATTATCAAGCCCTCTTTGCAATCCTTGCTCTATTCTGTTCTACTTGGTCATGAGATATAATTATAAATTGCTGAATTTACTTGCTAATATTTTGTTAAATCCTGTACTGTAATTCACAAAGGCAACTAGGGTGGAGGTTTCTTTTTCTTTTGGACTTTCTTTGGTTTTATTTTGCTTTGAACTTCATAAAATAAATTGGGACGTGAACCCTTACTTTTAATTTTCTTGATGATATTACAAAGAATTGATACTAGATCTTCTCTTTAATAGAATTCTCTAATGCCCCTGTGTGGTCCTGGAGCTTTCTTTCAGAGGATTTTTTAAGTTATGAATTTAAATTCCTTAACAGTTATATAGATATTCATATTTTCTACTTCACATTGGCTAAGTTGTGGTAGACTGCATTTTTCAGGAAGTAGTCTATTTTTCTAAGTTGTCAAACATAAGTGGGTTATTTTGTAGTATTCTTTTATTACCTTTTGTTGTCTAGCACATCTACAATGATATACTCTAAATCATTCTGATGTCAGTAATTTACATCTTCTCATTTTCCTTTATAGGTCCAGCTTAGAATTTTCAAGTTTTGCTGACATTTAAAGGAATCAATCATTTCTTTGTTTCATTGATTTTCTAGATTATTTTTATATTTTCAATTTCATTGACTGCTGCTCTTATCTTTATTATTTCTCTTCTGCTTGCTTTGAGTTCATTTTGCTGTATGCTTTCTAGGTTTTGGAAATATGAGGTTAGACTACTGCTTTGAGAATTTTCCTCTTTTATTATATGTATTTACCTAAATAAATATCTCTTTTAGCACTTCTCTGGCTGAGTCTCAAATTTTGATACACTGTGTTTTCATTTTCATTCATTTTAATGTATTGTTTGATATCTTGAAATTTATTCTTTGATTCATGAGTTATTTAGAACTATCTCATTGTGTTTATAAGTATTTGGAGAAATTTCTCTTGTCTCACCACTATTAATTTCTAGTGTGTTTCTGTTTTGGCCAGTGAAAGGACTATGATTTAAAATTTTTTAAATATTTTATAATTTCTTTTACAATCCAGGATATAAAGTACTGTAGTACATATTTCATTGGCCTTTGGGAAGGAAAAGGTTCATTCTGTTGCTTTTGAGTGGAGTATTCTCTGAATATCAATTAGATCTGATTGGCTGATAGTGTTATTGAGTTCTTCTATATCATAATGCACTGAATTATGTCCTTCCCCCATACACACCAAAATTGATACGTTGAAGCCTTCACACCATCCTCCCCTCATATTATCATATTGGGATATAGAGCCTTTAAAGAGGTAATTAAGATTAAATAATGTCATAAGGGTGGAGTTCAAACCCAATAAAATGTGTCCTTATAAAAAGAGAAAGAGATGCCAGATATGTGCACACCCACAGAAGAAAGGTCATGTAAGGAGACAGTGATAGGGTATTTCCTGAAAACCAGAGAAGCTTCAGGAGAAACTAAACCTCTAATACCTGAATCTTGTATTTCTAGCCTCTAAAACTATGAAAAATAAATTTATGTTGTTTAAGCTACCCACTCAGTGGGGTTTTTTTATGGTAGCCCTAGCAAATTAGTAATTCATTTATCCTTATGCTTTGTTGATTTCCTATTCTACTGATTAGGGAGAGAATGTAAAATATGCAGCTTTATCAATTTCTCCATTTAGCTAATCAGTTTTTGTATCACATATTTTGCAGCCTTGTTGTTTTTACATACACATTTAAGGTTGCTATATTTTGAACTCTTTTACCATTAAATAATATCTCTATTTTTCATTGCTAGTAGTATTTTCTCTGAAGTATAATTTATATGATATTAGTACAGCCATTCTGTAACAAAAAAATGGTTCCCCAACCAGTATACTTCAGTTTCTTAGTTGCCCAGGTAATAGTTCCTGTTCCAGTTCCTATTACTACTGTCTCCTAGAAATGGCTGGTCATTGTGAGCACAGCTGGTCACTATGATACATATTTTAAGAACCAATCAAAGACAGCCAAGTACTCTCCTTCTTGCTTACCACACCATCAAAACTTCCCTGCCTGAGCCTCAGAAGCCTCACATATAAAGGATAATTGATTCCTGTGGACATTAAATAAATGTGCTTCCAAATCTTGGATGATGTTTCAGTGTTTATTCTTGCCTTTACATCTGGTGTGTTAGCCAGAAAAACTAATTGTGATGACTTCTTTGGTCACCAGATGTGGCCCTTGTGGGTGGTGCAAGGACCTCTTCAGTTCCTGACAGAAATGTATGCTCTGAAGATTTCTTGAGTTCCTTCAGAGGTCTGGAGGAAGATTCCTGGGTTCCCACTCCAGTGGCTCACATTGGACTCCAAAGGGGGAAGATATAGTCTTTCCATGTCTGTATGCCTGATTGCCTGCCTGCCTGATTCTGATAAGACCCCCAGGGGTACCCCAGTTAGTCTGTCTATGAGTTCTGCTCAGCTTGAGCAGAAGGAGAATCTGATCAACTCTCATTAGTCATGACCAACCTTGAGGGAAAGGAGTTGGAATTTTAACTTCTGGGTGCTTATTCAATGACTATGTGAGTGGAATGGACAGCACAAGCAATAAACTGCTCCATTTGTGCACCAAGACAGGAAGCAGTTGTCACAGTGACTGACTGGGCACTCACTTGTGATTCCATAGTGATTGACACATGGCATAATGGAGGAATCACACCTTCCTTAGCTAAGTCATGCCTAAATCCTTGCAAGGGGGACAGGCAGGTGGGCATCTGAATGGTCTCTCTCTGAGGGACACCCACTTTTTGTTTGTTGTGGCATAATTCAAGGGTACACTACACATATGTAGGGAGCCACAATTTGGAATTAATTAGTCCAAACCCATGGCCCTTGACAGAGTTAAAGTGAAATCAAACTTCTGTTCCTTCTACCTAAACATAAAAGAGATCCATTGTTCCTGAGAATTCCACCTTGGCTCCATCATCAGATACTGAAGTTGTGCCAATACCTATAGCTTCACTCCCTGATCCTGACTCTTCTATTTCCAGCTAACTGAATAGGCTCCAGCTAGCCATTGCTTGCATTCAGGCACACTGGCCCTCCCTTCAGAGCCTTCTGCTGCCTATCTTTGTCAGATGGCATCATCTGACACCCACTTGAGATGACTGTCAGCAATTCCACATTTTGACTCAGGAAAAATTGTACTTTCAGCCCTGATAAATGAGCTTCCATAGCCTTTTCCAAAAGTCATCTCATCTAGAAACCTAAAATCAGTCAAGTTCTTCTCAAAGACATCAAAGAGGGAGAACAAAAAGCCCATCAATATGTCAAAACTTATCACTGTTTCCAAGAACTCTGATATAAGGACTATGGATGCTAATAAGTAAATGCCCCTTCAAATTAAAAGATAATGACTCTCAAAAACTTCCACATCCATACTGGTGGCCAATCTATGACTTTCCTGGTAAACAATAGAAAAGAATTCTCTACCTTCAAAAGTTCCCTCTATCAAAAAGTTGCCATAACCAGGGCAACTGGGACTCTTGCCTTTTACCTCTTCTGCCAGGCACAAATTTCACAGGACATCTCACCAAACATAAATTCTTGCCACCAAACCAGTTATCTTCCTCGTTTAATGCTACATTTTTCCTAAGTGAAAGATGATGTCAGCCTGAGACAGATAACCACAATCCCAAAATTCTGAAAACTCTCCTCCAAGAGGTGTGAGCTAAGACTTGCCTCCAGGCCTGACCAACCATGTTTCTGATAGACTGTTAATCACCTTGCACTCTGTGGTTTCCAACACTTACACCCTTCTTGGACTGCTACCTCTAGATGCCACCTGGTTCACTTGCCTGGTTTTAAAAGATGCCTTCTTCTGTTTGTAAACTGTAGTCAGTCATTCTTTGCTTTCAAATGAGAAGATCCAGAGATGGAATTCAAAGGGCCAGTTCACTTGTACTATTGCCACAAGTGTTTTGGAAGCCTCCCGATATTTGGGGGGAGGCTCTGACAACAGATTTGGCCACTCCAAGACACCATTTCTCTGCCCCCTCCTGTTTGAACCACAAAATGCTAATAGACTCTCAAACTGTTTAAATACACTTCTCCTGCCTGTAAGGCCAACTCAAGAGCTCTGAGCTGTCAATGACTCTGTGATTGCCTTCCATATATGTTGCCTCAGTCTTCTGCCACCCTTATCCTGCTGGTACACCTATATGTACCTCAAAAATGCCACCTTCTATTGGCTCCTGTCAGCCAGACTCTCTTTGTCTTTAAATGGAAAGACTCCAGTTCTCAACTCAAAAGTTAACTGTACTCAACCTCCCAGAGTTCAAAACCTTATTTACCCTCTTTGGAGAAACCCTCACAGATGACCTCACTAGTTTTCCAGCACAAAATATCACTGCACTTTTGATTAATGACACCCAATCTGCCTGCTGGAAAGTCACAAAAGCTGTGTTGCAATATCTGGTAGAAACTAGTTACAAGAAAGAAGTTCCATAGAGTTCTTGGAGCTGATAGCTTCTATAGACTCTGGATCCTTGAGTTCATGAAAACAATGATACCCAGACTGGCCTACCTATACAAATAATTGGTTCCCATTGCTAAGGGCTGCCTCTTCCCTTTGCCTCTGTACTCTGACAGCCACTATTCTTGATAAATAAAATGACAATGCTTACTTTAGGCCAAGGCCTAGTTGTCCAGATGCTACATACTGTACTTGGCACTTAATCCTGCCATGTACCTGCCCATCAAGCTGGTCCCACCAGGCTCTGACTGCTTGGCATTGACTGACGACCTGTTCTTGAGTAAATCAGACTTGAAAAGTGGACCCCTGACAGATGCTGAGTACACCATTTATGGATCGAAATAACTTTGTTAGAAATATGGTCTGACAGGCTAGAAGTGCTGTGATTACCTTGGACAAAGTTATTTTGGCCAAAGCTCTCCTGTTACTGCTTCTTGCTGCTGTTTGGAAACTTGTCACCAGTGACACCAACCTTGCACTCAGCACAATCTGGTCCAGAGGCCCAAGCCCCCTCCAGGGATCTCATTGACTGAAACACCAAATTTATCTAAAAGAAGTTTATCTGGTACTTAAGGAAGAGCCATCCTAATCAGAGCCACATCTGCCTGCACCATGTTCTGCAAGCTTAAGCCACAGTGCTAGCCCTGGTAACCCTGCAGACAGTGCAGGCTTCAGTGTCTTTGTCACTGGCCCATTTAAAGATATACAGATACACTTAGTGCTCATCTGCACCTACTTAGGCTGCCCCAAGACATTCCCTACCCATACTGAAAAGACAATAAAAGTTTGTAGGTTGCTGCTGTGAAAAAAAAAATCATCCCTAAACATTACCTTTGACCATTGGAAGTGACAATAGACCTGAATTTGTATCAGAGATAACTAAATAAAAACTGCATATAGCATACATGCCATATATATATATATATATATATATATATATATATATATATATATCCCTATAGAAAGAATTTATAACTAGTTCCATAAAAGTTTAACTAAAAGACCAGCTATATCTGTAGACACTCCTACACATACATATAACACAGGTGCATGTTAACTGCCTCTGATAATTTCAGAAGTTAAGCTTTAGACTCACAATTGCAGAGTTAAAACAGCCCATCTAGACAACTGCTGCAGAATTTACCAGGACCAGACAGCACCTCTAAAGCTTAGTCTGAACAGACTATGGACTCAAAGCCCTGCTCTGGTCACTCCAGACCCTAATCGGTCCATGCTGGCCAAAGCCTGAGGACACCATTCACAGGATTACTGTATACCTCAATGCACTATTTACCTTGATTTTTGTGCCTTTTCAGGCTGTTTACCCCAGTCGTTGATTCCCTGTCCCTCTGCTAGCTGTGGCTTTTGCCTTAACTCTATGAATGATTGCCCAAGAGAAAAAAAAAAAACACTACAATTAGTCAAACACTTGACCAAGATTCGATGAACATCCAAGGCACATTGGACACTCTTCTACATCAGATTAACTCCTTTACTCTCTTGTCAAAGTAACTTCTTATTATAGGGAAAACCCTATAATGAGAGAAACAAACCACAAACTCCTGGTGGGAAAATTTTCAGTCTTAGGGACCTCAGCTAGGGCCCATCCTAGGAACACTGAATGTTACTGATTCTAGTTGGGCCTTGTCTCAAAAGATCATATGTAAAATGCCCAGCAAAGATTTGTTAGGAAAACTAAAACAAGGGGAAATATAACAGAAAATGGCCCCCAAGCTAGTATACTTCAGTCTCTTAATTGCCCAGGTAATAGTTCCTGTTACAGTTCCTGTTACTACTGTCTCCTAGAAATGGCTGGTCATTGTGGTACGTAGCTGATCACTATGATACCTATTTAAGAACCAATCAAAGAAAGCCAAATACTCTTCTTCTAGCTTGCAACCCCATAAAAACTTCCGTGCCTGAGCCTTAGAGGCCTCACATTTTGAAGGACAATTGATTCTTTGTCAGAACCTGTACAACGTTAAATAAATCTGCCTCCAAATCCTGGGTGATGCTTCAGTGTTTCTGCTTGCCACTGAAATTCCTTTCCCTGAGTAAATTTTAGAAAAATGTATCTTTTTACTCATTTTTCTTTTATCTAATTATACTAGAAGTGGATTTCTCTTAGCATATAGCTGAGTTGTGTTTTTAATCAAGCCTGAAAATTTATATCTTTTAATTGATACATTTATACTATTTATATTTAATGTAATTATTGATATGTTAGGGTTTGTGTCTATATTTTATTGTTTGCTTCTGTTTTTCAATTCTCTGCTTTCCTATTGGTGACTTCAACATTTTTTAAATTCTACTTTATATTGTGTTTTTATCTCCTTGCATAGCTTTTTAGTAGTTGCTCTACTTACTACATTATATATTCATAAACTTATCATGATCTGTAAATGCTATTTTTTATGTGAAATACATTTATTATAAACTTTATAGACACAAAAATAGGTTATCTAGGCCATTCATGTGCACATTATTTTATTAAGTGAAGTATACAAACCTTACCATCCTCTATCTTACCTTATTATATAATTATGTATAATATTTATGTGCTATTTGCTGGAATTTTTCTGGTTTCCTAGGCTTTTCTTTTCTCATTTGTGGGGCTACAGAAAGGCATCTCTTTTTGCAGCACTTTTTGATGGTATTCATTGATGCTTCAAGCTTTTTGACTGTTTTAGCTCCAAATTTGGAATACAGGCAGCAAAAACAAACACCCGGACAACTTGCCAGGGTATTTGTTTGACTACCAAAGTCCCTAGCTGTTTTGCATTTTCCTCTTCATGTTAGGTCATTTTCTGTTGTGATAACAGAACATCTAAGGTTGGGTCATCTACAAAGTAAAGAGCTGGATTTTTGTGCATGACCATGGAAATCTAATAGCATGGCATGGCTGTCTGCCTAGCTTCTGGTGATGGCCTTATGGCTGAAGGGTAAGTGGGCAGTGCAAAGAGAGAAAGGGAAAAAGGAGAAATGTACTTTATAATAACATGCTCTCACAATAACTAATCTATTCTTGAAGGAACTACATTAATCCCTCCAAGAGCTCCCATGACTCAAAACATCTGCTAAGGGCTCTGCCACCTTTCAATACCATTACATTGACAATTAAACTTCAACATGAGTTTAGGCAGGGACAAATCACACTCAGACCACAGATTTCCCACCTTCTAGAGTCTCTATTTCTTACCTACCATCCAAGGTTTTTAGTTGTACTTAACGGTAGAATAGGGACAAGTATGTCTAGCCTGGTTTTCCCGAAGGTAGGAGTCCCTATGACAGTGTTTTTAAAATTGGAAAATCTCATGTAAAAACCAGATCTGTTACTATTCTTGAAAAAATTGGGACATATGGCAGTACTGGGTTTGCATTATGCATTCAAACAATCTGCTCTAGCTGAGTAGGAGCTGACCTCTTTAGATGGGGTGCACCGCAATTGGAGCTTTGGCCCTTTATTGCAATATACACAATCTGGCTCACTTGCTTATACTACCTCTCACCCATACAAGAACTTGACTTGAACCTACCAAGGATCCTTCCCTAGGTAAACATGCCCATTTTCTTCCTCCTACTCTAATCTTTCTCTTATCTAAGTCTTAATTTTGTATGACAAAATTCCGAAGAACTCATCTGGCAGAGATTACACTATCTCAGGGGAAAAGAGGAGGGGGAAGGAGCAAGAGAAAGAGAAGAAGAGAGATGGAGAGAGACAGGGAGACAGAGAGAGAGGGAAAGGGAGGGAGTAGTTAGGGAGGGAGGAAAAAGAGTCAGAAAATGCAAGTTATATGTGTACAGGCACATATATGTATATCAAGGTAACAGGAAAAAATGAAAAAACAACAGGGAGAATTTGCAGTGAAGCTAAATCATGTAGGTTTAGCACTTTAAGAGTTTCTTGGCAATCATGGAGAGGAAGAGAAACTGTAAATATTCATCCTTTGGTTACTTCTGCCACATCTTCTCACTTCACAACCTTTGCATTTACTGTTTGTTGACAACCTTCCTCAAGATCAATGCATGCGTCCCACACCGCACCCAAGTCTCAGGTCAAATGACACATAGTTACTGAGAAATCTTCCTTAAGACCTATTTAATACAGCCCCCCAAACTGGGTGCAGTGGTGTACAGCTGTAATTCCAGCTCTCAGGAGCCTAAAGCAGAAGAATCACAACTTCAAGGTCAGCCTGTGCTATATAGTGAGGCCCTATCTCTGGATGAGTAGATTAAGTAAGTAATTAATTTTTAAAAAGCCCTCTTCTATTGCCAATATATTTATCTTTTTACTACATTTTTTTTTCTTACAGCACTTAATGTTATGTGAAAGTATATTTTGCCTGCCTGTCCCTTTGAGCCTGGAGTTTGTCTGCCTTGTTCACTAGTTTATCCCCAGTTCCTGACTTGTAATAGGAGTATAATAAGCATATAATGAACAGATGAATCATGCCCTCGATTATCTTAATGAGAACCCTGACAAACTAGAGTCATCCAAGAGTAGGATGGTGAGAAGTGTACAATCACAGAAATGCTTAGCAACTGAGGGATCTGACAATTGGAAATACTAAAAGATGAGAAGATCACTGTCTTCAAATATGTAAAGTTTTTTTTTTTATCAGCAGAGGACATTAATAAATAAGCTCTGTATTTCAAATTGCACCCTTGTGCTTAAGTTACTAAGAGGCAAACTTGCCTCTGGTATATAAAAAAAAAAAAAAAAAACCTCTAACAACTAAAAATTCAACAGTGAAATCCTGTGAAGTTCCAATCACAAGAGTTGATTCAGCTGAGACCAGCTTAAAAGTTTAACTCTTTAGGGAATCTCAACTAGCTACTAAAACAGCTCCCAACCCCAAAATGATGACATATCTTAAGGAAAATACAACTAGGCTTTCACTTTTCAGAATACATTTAAGGAGGTTCCTTAGACAGTGAAGCCAATGCAGAGGCTTAGGTTAAAGCCAAGTGTAAGGAGCTTAACAAAAGAAAATCAAAAGACTTAAGTCTCTGCTATCATTAATGTGAAATAATTGGTTTATACTTAACAGTATGCTGTAATCACAGTTTAAGAACAGCTAGATTTCTTTACAAGCCAGCATAGAAGACATTTTATAGTTAATAAAGTTATTTTCCCTATATGACTTTGAGGTTTACATGACTAGAGTATTTAAGGGTATTTCCTTATGTATACTATGACTTCAATTTGGATGACTACTAATTTGTGGTGATTGTAATTACAAAATATCTAAAATAATGATAATATTTTACTAGTTGTAACATAATTTTCTGATAATCATGTTTGTTAACCAATATGTATTTTTTAAGTATTAGAAAGTAATTATGAACTATGTCACATAGCATGTACATATATTATTTAAATAACTACAAATTCCCAGGTACAGTTTGACACATTTTCAATAACCTTTACTTTTAACCACATTAACTAGTGGCGCTTTCATTTTCTAAGCAGTAAACAATGATAAAACTCATAGTAAACCTGGGCATGGTGGCTCATGCCTGTAATACCAGCACTCAGGAGGCTGAGGCAGGAGATTGTTGTGAGTTCTAGGCCAGCCTGGGCTACAAAGTGAGCTGAAGGCCAGCCAGAACTGCATAATGAGACCCTGTCTCAAAAAAGACACACACACACACACACAAAAAAAAAAAAAAAAAAAACTCATAGTAAAGATTTCTTTGAGGTCAAAGTACATTTAGTCTCATGAACAGTTTTGATTCAAGCTGTAACACTTTAAAGCTTGTTTCTCTAACCTGGCACATTATCAAGGAATTCCAGGTCTCAATAGGTAATATTCATGGTACTACTTATTAATTGGTTATTCTAATTCTGTAAAAATATATCAGTATGTGGAAAGCGTTAGAACCTACAAAAGATCTATTTCTTACCACCTCTTGTCCATGCTGACACGGAATTCAAACTGTTTAATTTCTATTTTTTAAACAAACCAAAAAGGTTCAGTAACTCCCAGACTTAACAACTGAATAAAAGTAAACATTTAACATAAATATTAAAAAAAAAACTAACATGGCAAATATTATTCTGGCAGCTTGAGTTACCTGTCCATTTCACATTGAGGCTAAAAGTTTATCATATACAGATTTTTTTTTCCACCAGAGATAATATAGTAAATGTAGGTGGCGAATTCTCTCACCTTCCTTATCAATTCCATTTCAACAGCTCTGCTAGGAATTCAGGAGGGTTCAGCCTCCTTTGCAGATGACACCAGTAATTCCCTTCCTTTGCATTTCCCATCACAGCCCTGTCTCCTCTTCCCCTCACCCTCACACATCTGCATCCCTTCCTTCGCAATCACCATATTGAGGGAAGATAGGCCCCTTCTATCTCTGTTCCACACAGGAAATACATACTGCCCCAGTAATATAACTGCTGTCTCCATGAGCAGCTGTAATTTGCAGCACCATGGAAAGGATACACAGCCACATGGCTTTGCCTCCAATTTACAGATTTCCAGAGAGTGGTAACATTTTAAACACAGCTGTTTTGCATTAAGTTATCTATACACAGGTGGAATATCAATTTATTAGCTCAAAAGGAAGACATTAAAGACCAAAGGAGAGACAGGTTTGGCAGACTGCTGCTGTACTGTTCATGCCTCCTCTATAGTAACTGTCTTAGGCTGACAGGATCTTCTCCACCTCATCTCTCCTCCTCCCAACCTATTGACAATCACTGACCTCACAGAAGCACATGGTTCCACTGTATGACTTTTTAATTTTTTTTTAAAGAGTATAAAACAAAAGAGGACAGATCTAAACAGATCAGAACAATGTAAGCAACACAGCACTTCACGACAATTGGATATTAACAGTAGCTATCATAATGTCTCTTTCTTTGAAATAGTTGAACTTAGCTTTACACACAGTAATATCAAACATAAAAAAGTAGAATAAACAACTCAAGAGACTTTTTGTTTTTATTTGAAACTGGCATTCTTGATCTCTTGTGTTTAATAACTGGAGTTACTGCAAATGTTACCACTTCAAAGAGGACCAAGTTTTCTAGGTCTTAAGGCTGCACACCAGTTTTAGATACCACTTTTTCATTAAATGCAGAACCCTGGTGATGTCATCAATATAGACTCTATGGTGCATAAAACCAGAATGGCATTATTCTACCTTGGCTTCACTATTCTACTTAAGTGCCCTGCCCGAATCATAAACTGGCCTCTCTGAATTTCTACCGCATTGTAATACACTGCCATTTATTTTTTTATAGTGAACATATTTAACTTTGACTAGAATTTTACTCAAGAGGAAAGAGGAACTGTTTATTGAAAAAATATTGGGAAATAAATATATAAACACGTATTATGTGTGAGTAGCTATGCATGGTATTTCCAACATATCATAACCTTAATTTTTAGATAAACACCAATACTTTGCAAGTGATGAAGCCAAACATCAAATCCAGGAATATCTAACTCCATAGAAAATAGCTTTTCTCCATGCTAAGCTCTCTCATGTTCTATAATTGCGCAGAGTATAATTATGTCAGTATGAATACAGTATTTGGGGGCAGCCTTCGAAGCTAGAATCCCTAACAATCACAACTCATGACTTTGGCCAAGTCCCCCACTGTACAAGTTTCCTTGCGTGCCTATCTATATGGTTTTAGTGAGGATCAAATATGTTAAAATGAGTTATCACTAAAATGGTACCTGATACTATATAAGCATATAAATGTTAGTCTTTTATAAATCTTGCTTCCAAAATGAGTGAAAACTCTGAAAAATCAGAGAAATCTACTTTATAATAGTCATACTAATATCAAAAAGAGATGCTGTGTAATTTGCTGGATGCTTTCTTTTCTTGACAGAGGCCCCTTGAATTACTTAGCACACAATGTAGAAGATGCTTCATGCATCAGAACCAGTAACCTCAGGCTTGTAAGCATCATTTACAGATCTCAGTCAATCTCAGCCACAGATGAGTAAGTTAGACCAGTGATTCTCCCCCTTCCATTGCCTTCTTCTTCTTCTAATATCTAAAAATCACAGACCTTAAATTTAGTATAACAATAGCAAAGTAACTGACTTTGCGTCCAAAGGTTAGGGTAGTAAAATGGAGGTTGTTCATCATTCATTGGTTCATTTCTTCACTCAAGAGATACCTTTATAGGCATTTTGATGGGTAATTCAAGAAAAACTTGAGTCTAAAACAACTAACTAAAGAAAATAATTATAACATAATAACAAATGGAATGAAATTTTTTAAACTCCATTAACTATTTCAGGAAAATCACCCCCAGGATGTAATTCATACTTGAACAGCTAAAAGGACAGCTAAAAGCATCTGTCAAAGAGAAGGCAAAGGCCATCTCAAGAAGTGGGAATATTATGTACAGTACATGAAGAATGTGTGTCAGGTAATATCAAGAAGTCCTGTGTGGCCGAAGCATGAGCACCATTGGGTAGATGTCAAAAGTTGATGCCAGAAATCTAGATTTGGAGTCCAGATCACTATTTGACAATGACTAAAGGAAGCAGGAACTGGAGGCAAGGAAACTGGTTAGGAGACCAAGAAAGAGAGATGGAATAATGGCATGACCTGTGCCTTGTAAGCTGTGGATGAAGAGGAGAGAATAGCTAGAAGCAGTTCTCAGTAAGTAGCATTGGTGGGACCAGTGTCAAATAAGCAACAGGGGGATAAAAGAACACATAGAATTCCCTGGTTTTCAGTAATAAATTTGGTGTGATCAGAGTCACTTGGTAAGTGTTTTTTTTTAAAAAAAAAACCAGGCTAATGAGTACACAGAACCTTTCCCCAGCTAGTGTTTAAAATTTGCTAATTGGGATTATTGAGCTTCACCCTTTTTCACAGTCTTTGGCTCACATTGCCATTTTTTTTTTCTTTTTGGTACCAGGAATCAAACTCACAATCTCACACTTGCCAAGCAGGCATTTGTGCCGCTGAGCTATATCACGGCCCCTGCACAGTCTTTGGATTTTGCTTACACCTCTTGCTTCTTTGAACTGTTCCATTACAACACTGATAACATTTAACTAATCCCTACATCGAAGTGTGACTTCTCTACTCCAAACAAGACCGGCTTATAAACTTTAACTGGAGCCAGAAAACTTTGGCCTCCCAAACACCAATAGCTCTGTACTAGGCTTTTGGTTCAAACATTCTTTCTGATAAATACCTATTACAATAAACATTGACAACTCACCCTTTTAAATAAGTGTCAGAGAAGCAAAGAGCAGGGTAAGAGAGCAGGAATTTGAAAGGAAGACACATAATGAGTTCACTGATATGATTTAAAACCATGAGAGAACAAATAAGAGTGGGATAAGGGGAAAGAAAATGATAGCAATAACAACCAATCACTAGGCACTTGAGAAGAAGGAAATTAGTACTCCAAAAGAGAGACAGGGAATCACTTACAAAGAAGTCAAGACTAGATGGGCTTCTGAAGCCTACCTTCACATGCACAGTAATAATTTCTTCTTCTGCATAAACTTTTATCTGTGGATAAAGCAGCACTGTATCTGGGAGGCCTGTCACTTATTCCAGACACACGATTTAACCTGAGTCTCATTTTTCTCAGTCATAAAATAGGGATGAAGATTGATTCTCA
This sequence comes from Hydrochoerus hydrochaeris, assembly GCA_004027455.1. Taxonomy (NCBI): domain Eukaryota; kingdom Metazoa; phylum Chordata; class Mammalia; order Rodentia; family Hydrochaeridae; genus Hydrochoerus; species Hydrochoerus hydrochaeris. The sequence goes on from PVLA01000879.1 coordinate 148,844, forward strand.
AAATCCTTGTGAGGTTAACAGGGTGAACTTTATCCACTCAATTTCATTTAGATACACAGAAGATTAAGTGTTTGATCCAGGAGCCCCAGGACCTTCAGACCTGGAGCTGGAGGCAGAATCCTCAGACTTTCCATTCAGAGTTTCCACTCACTCCAGCAGAGGACAAGTGTGTCATTACAGGTGAGGGACAGAATACAGACAAATATGTTCACTCTGTAGTTCTGCTCCAGTTGACAGCTGAACTGGGAATTCTAAAGTTTGGGATGTGAGCTCGTATAACTGTATCATATGTGTTATTTAGGATACAGTAAAACTTAATAAATCCATTCTTAGCAACTTTGGGATCTATAACTGTTTGTTACTGTCTAAATTCATAGCAGGTGGCTATATCCATGACATTCTTACATCTCCAATTGTTTACACCCTGTTTTATGAAGCAACACTCACATTTAACCTTAGATATCTGTGGTCTTAACCTGGGCAGCATTCCCAGTTCTGTGCCCAAGGAACTGGTGTTGCTTTCTACATTGTATTTAAGTGCACTTGAGTTTTTCCCTGTGTAAAACAGATTTCACTTTGCATGTTCAGTTACAAAATCTTCAAGCAAGCTTAATACAATAAGGAAATCCAGCCTAATTTGTAAAAAAAAAAAAAAACCCCACTAAATAATGACATTATTTTATTAGTACATGTTTGTAGTACATACTATTTACATTCCTTGTAAAGAATAGTACATAAATATAACACATCTTAATTCTTTTTTTCATCCCTTGTCCTCTCTCTCTCTCCCTCTCCCCCTCCTCTATCCATCTATTGATCCTTTTTTTGTACCTGTTTGGAATACATAATATTTACATTCCTTGTAAAAAGTTGGCACATGTACATAACACTTAAAAAAGAAATAATAGTATCTTTAAAGAGCATTTTTCTTATTTTCTCAAGCTATAACTAGCAAAACATCACTTAGTGAAATATTAGAACTCAGTGTCACTGAATAGATTAGGAACAATTTTTAATTAAAATGCCAATTATTTGTAAGCAATAGGTGCTTACAAAGCCATTTAAGTCATCCCCAGACTTTGGTTGAAAACCTAAATTACAGCAATAAAGGAAATATTTGCCTTTAACTGTTAGAATAAGTCACCCACGGCTTTGTTTACATTATCAATTTGCATTTTCCAGACCTTGGAGAAAAGCTTCTGAGAGGAAAAAGTAAACTTCAGCTCAGGAAAAATCCAAGTAAAATCTGAACCAGATTCTGAAAAATGCCAAGAAGCTCCTAATATTCTGTTGCCAGCTTCTTTCTTTCTTGCCCCAAAAGTTCTGAAACCCTTCCAAAATACTCTTCTCCAAGGCAGAGTTCATTACAATTGAAGCAAATCCTCTATCCTGAGGACTCTGTTTCTCTTAGAAGATAATGGGCCCACAGAAAGGTAACTCACCTACAGAGCCAACACAGGGAGCAGCTGATGCTCAAAGGAGCAATGGTTGCTTATGAATTGTGAGCACACAGTGGATAAGGAGGTTACCAGGTGATAAGCATAAGGTCACTAGGGGGCCATCGTGTGTGATTCCTCAAAGGATGTAAGTTGATCAATTGATTTTATTTGATCCATGGAGACTGAAAACTTCCAGGGATGAAGGCAGATTTTATACTACCATAGACTAAGTATGAAAGAGCCAAGAAATCACCTCTGTTTTTTAAATTTGCATACATAATTTCATGAATGCACCTGGTTCCACCAAGTGCCTAGAAGCACAGAACCAGCAGAAAAGACATGCTAGTTAGTATTCAGGGAATAGAAGTTTCTTACATGTTTAAAATAAAGAAGCTGAAATTGTACAATCAGAGAGCCTTAGGAATGAGAATCAAATAGTGGCAAAAAGCCAACTGGACTGGTTGAGAAACTGTTTCTGCTGCTACAGGGAACCTCTCATCTGAGGGATTTAGGGTTGATTGTCAACCCTGAATAGCTGGTACCAAGGTTAGGACTTTACTCTGTGGCTTTATACACTTGACCCCATGCAACAAAACAGGAAGCAAAGAACATGATAAAACTAACTATTGCTGAATGATGAGATTATAGCTGATTATCTTTATTCTTTTCTATAGTTTCAACATTTTCAACACACAGGCATTAGTTTTAAATATGTAATTGTGAATAAATATGCTATTTAATTTAACAAATTAAGTATAACAATAACCTGACAACTATCTAAGTGGCAAAAGGACAGAGAAAGTTCTCTAAGACCTCCCTTATTTGGGGAAACCCTTGCCCCAGGGAACCTGCATGGGCAAAGTCACCATCTTTTTCCATAATTGTTATTACTTATCACTGGTACTGTTATAGCTAGCATTCACTGGGAGATTACTCTGCATTAGAGCACTACACTAAGTGCTGCATGTTTATGTTCTTATGTAATTCTCAGACTATCCTTGCATGGAAAGCACTATCATTATATCTATTTACAAAGAGATTGAGACTTTAAAAGTTGAGTAACTTGCAAAGATCAGATGGCAAGAAAGTGACTATGAAGCCCAGTTTATAAAGTCAGATCTATCTGAGTCCACAGTTCTAAATTTTAATATTTTGGTTCAAATCAAAATAACTTTCTTAAAAATCACCTTTTGCTCTTTTCTCCAGTGTTGGTTGTTCTCAAACTCATTTGAGCTTCTTTCATTCAGGACACCCTCTCAAATGTGAGCTCCTTGATAGAATAAATTTCTGTCTGTTTTGTTCACTGCTATATCCCCAGAGCCAAAAATGTGCTTGGCACATAATACTAAGTAAACATTGTTGGAATTATGAATAAACCCAAGTACATCAAATTCTAATCACAATCTTCTAACTCTGAACTCTCTGCTCCTACAAGTGAAGCATTCCCCTATTTGTGTCATCTCCCATTCTGATCAAGACAGGGCAGTTGTTCCCTAAATGGTTTTCTTTTATCTGCTGCACTCATGGCTTCCCCTGCAGTTGGGAGTCAGTGCCTGACTACATTCAAGCCAGTGGAATACCAGTGGAAATGAGGTAGCCACTTTAAGATCTGTCCAGGCAAAGCCTCATCTTTCACATTCTCTTTCACATGTTAGCTGAATGTATGACAGAGGAAGTAGAGGGAAGAAGGTAGGGTCTCTGAATTTCTGCATGAAGTGGAGCCCTGATGTACTCAAATCAGCAGGCTCACACTTGGCTTTTACACAAACCACAAATAATCATTCATTTTCAGTATGTATTGGAGTCACTTGCTAAATAAGTTAGTCTTTCCTGACTAATATATACTTGTTTCAGTTAAAAATACACATGCCACACACACACACACACACACACACACACACACACCATAGCCTGCTTAATTTTTTGACACAGAGCCTACAATTTATATTTATATATATACATAATATAGAAATTTTATATATAATTTATATATTTATAAATGTATACTTCTAAAATTTCTTGCTAAGCACCTTATTATATTATGGGGCAGCATTTCAAGGCAGTTGGGCCTTGAGGAAAGGTTTGTCATTAGCAGTAGAACAAACCAATCTGTATTTCAGATAATCTTGATGATTTGGGGGAAGCTGAGTTTGTGTCAGTTCTGACTATACCTTTATAGTTTGCACCTCATAATATGGCTAAACAAATTAGAGGTGATGGCTTTGTCATTTTGTTGTTATGCATTTATAATGTTGGTATCATCTTCAATCCACAGTTATTTTGAAGCAGGTTATTTAAGCCATGTGTCTGTTTTGCAAAGGTTGATGCCATAAAAGCTATAACATATAATGATCCAAAATTCCACTTAACCAGGCATGACTAAAACACAATGTGTCCAAGCTCACTGAGGGAAAATCAACATGAAGAAGAAGTACAACCCTGTCTTCCCTCCAGGATAATAGTGTATTACATGTCATTATCTGGCATTGCACCATTTAAAAATGCCAGTGTCAACCTATATATTACAATATATAAAAACATATTAAATTTAAAACTTTTCTTTTTCATTCAAAATAATAACACTTATTAACCTGCAATGGATATACCTTAGTTTTGAGATCATTGTCTGGTAAGTGCACTGGACACTCAAGTCCTACTGCTCTCAATTTCAGTTGATGATCTGACTCCTGGTTATAGAGAGCAAGATGGCCAATGTCACTCTACATAAATTGTCCCACCATACCTCTCCATCAAGGTCAGACTCCTCCATTTTAACATGGGCTAGCAGCCCTGGCCCCTTTTCCCAGTGCCATAAGTCATTATCCAAGTTCTCATTAAGTTGTTCTAAGTCACATAATAGAAGAAATAAAACCGTATCATCCATTAAAGTAATGCATATGGCTAAAGAAGGTAACTGGCAGGCAGTGTGCATGGTGACACACCTGCAGGGCTGTGAGTTACACTGTCCAGGTTTTATCTGACAGCCTGGCCAATGAAATCCATATAGTCTCATTTATCTCAGAAAGAATAAAGAGCTAGGAGAGAAGATGCTCCTTAGAGCTCTGGCCTGAGCAGGCTGTTGGGATTCCAAAGAGTAAAGTGTGGCAAGAATTTGAGTAGAGATTCTTAAGAACAATGAGCATTTTATCTACTGCTGTCTTCCAGAAAAATCTTGAGGAAAGTTTAAGACAACCTAGGACAAGAAAAGCTCTAAAGGATTTTAGAGTTTTATGCCCTTAATCAGGGTCTTTGAAAAGATAAGCCTATAGGAGATAAATGGAAGCACCAGGCTCCCTGGGCAATCAAAGGGTCACAAATGAGACTGTCTAACCAGGCAGAGCTGCAAGGTCATGATGTGGACAGAACATCCCTCACCTCAGGCTTTGAAATCAGCACTGGGTTCAAGTTGAGGCTCTGACACTGACTAAGTGTATGAGTAACTTCATCGCCCATATGTAGCTCCATTTAATCATGAGTAGAGAAATAATACACATTTTGAGTCACACTTATTATGGGCATTTAAGGAATCAGCAGCTATGCCTAATAAAAATCAGTGTTGACCCACAGTAGGTTCTCAGTAAATAGACATTCACTTTTCTTGCTTTTGCTAAGCCCATCTTTTAAAGGAAATATAGGAAGCATAACTAACATTTGCTAGCTACTTAAGAGTCAGGCTTGGCAAGCACTTATAATATTAGAGGTTAAAGAAGTGCTTTATGGTGGTTCATACAGAGTGGATGCTCATGCCCTGCAAGACCTTGCCAAGAAACCACAGATGATGAGCAATAATAGCAAAGCAACAAACCCCAACCAGGTTGGAGGAAGACCAGCAAGCAGGAAGCTGGCAGCTTACAGCAAGAACGGCCTTACCAATGTGCCGAAGCCTAAATAAAGTAGGTGGGGGCAACGGGAAAACAGAAGGCTTTGTGGGTTTATCAATATTTTACTTCTTTACCAGCAAAAAGGACTCTTTTGGTATAAGTCATTAGAACTGATCTAAGTTTTCCCACCCAACATCTGTGGACAACTGTGGATCCAGGCCATGCCCAAGCACCCTGATAAGCACCTCCACAGCTCACATCATGCAACACCCCATTCTTGGAGAAACCACAGAAAGGCTTCCCCCTCCCACTATTACAATGCCTCATGGAAACAAAGCATCTAGATCAGATGTGATGGTGCATGCCTGATGGAGAGGCTGAAGCAGGAGGATCGTTAAGAGTTCAAGGCCAGCCGGTCCTACGTAGAGAGTTCAAGCCAGTCTGCACTACAAAGTGAGACCCTGTCTCAAAATAAATGTTTTTAAATAAATGATTATCTTTTTATAATTTTAAAGGGTCTTATAAACTGCTTACCAAGTCCAAAGTCAAATATAAGAATCTTAGGAAGAACAGTGCACTGTATTTGTACCCACCTTACAGCTATGCACCACATGCCCAAAACAAGACTATAATTCTTACAGGAATATTCAAAATTCTTCCACAAGACTACCAAAGAGACTGTAAGAGAATAATTATTGGTACATACCCTTTCCTTTTTGAGAAAGCTCAAAATTCTGTCCTTCTTAATGGTAAACCCTGTTCAGCATAGTGATTTTTTTTTAAGTTCCTATTAAAAACAGGTTATATCTGAAGTGTTCCCATTTATGCACTTGACAAAAGATAACATAAATCCTTCCTGGTAAAAGGATAGGCACTAATTATTCAATTAAACAAGACAATTGTTGCCTTTTAAAGAAATACACAAATTTTCCATGAAGAACAAAAATTCTCATTTCTGAAAATAAAATAACTGAAAATATAACCTCAGAGTTGGAAAAAATGTGTTCAAAAGGGAGTGATCTGAAAGAAATTACAAACAACCAACAATGAAAGATGCTTCTCATTATTGTCATTTGGTCTTTGAAAAGTATCCTGATGTGATTGTTTTTATAATATAAATTCTAACAGCTTAACAAATAAGAAGGGTTATTTCAGGAAATGAAAGCAAGAGTTGTACCAAATAAATGAAGGCTAATATTTGCAAAGACACTGTAGATAATATAGACTATGTCACTTAATCAAGTATTTAAAAGCTTCAAGTTATTCCTTACTTTGCTACAGTTAATATAAATGCCCCAAGTCAATAAATCTTGGTATTGATTAATCTATACCCCCCTCCCAATTCAATTTTTTAAGATCCACCAGTTCCCACAGGCAGAAGGGGTAAATGTGACAATAGCTATTTACAAAATCAATATAGCACAAGAGATCTAGAGAAATTAACTACAGCAGAGACGACCCATTAAATCATCCAGTCTATCTTCACTCCCTCTGGTCCCATGCAGGGGCTGTCTTTCAGTATATTTGAGCCACTTTATCCAAGTAACTTGTAGAGGTCAACAGATACAAAGGTTTGTTCCACTTCCCAAGAAACTAGCTCCAGACCCTACAGGCCCATACTGCATCCCATGACCGACTGCATCAGTGATTCTCAATTCCAGTCACACACTAGAGTCACCCAGGGAGCTTTGATATACACCAATGCCAGGCTGTGGGCCCAGTTATTTTTAGTTGATGTGAGTGGAATTTAGGTGTGACTGGTATATGTATTTTTAATACTCAAGTGATTCTAAAGTTCAGAAAGAGTTTGGAACCAGTTTTCTACAACTTCAACAGTATTATTGCTTCACCAGCATTAAAAGATTTCTTGTTAGTCATATTAAAATTGATTCAATATTACCAGACAAGGAATGACATAGATAACAATAAATCTGTGAAGCCGTTAGTTGAGGAATACAAGCTGAGAACCACTGCTATGGGAATCATTATTGCGGAAGGAAGTACTTCATATTTGTCAGATAAGTTGGGGCACCAGAGGCAAAATGATAAAGGACTAATGCTTTAAACTCAGAAAGAAAAGACATTTGTCCCGAGTAACTGTACCTGGAACAATTAACCAAAAGAAGAGATGCCAAAAGTAGAAAGCCACCAGATTTGGACTCCTTTGTTGATTAGCTTTGGAAGGAAATAAAACTTAAATGTAAATATTTAAAAAGCATACATAAGCAGACTTATAGCTAACTTTTGTTGAATCCTGTTCAAACACTCAATTATGCTCAGGCATTCAAGTCTACCACTGACCCTGTGGGTGGATGCAATTATGGTCCCTTGTAAGGATGAAGAAATTAAGATACCTCATTAGTAAGCAACAGTGTTGGGGCTCCCACTTAGGTAGAGACACTCCAGACTCCATGTTCTTGATTGTTAATCTCAACCATCTCTCAGTAGTGTTTAAATTAGATATAAAGCAAACATCTGATGTTAGAAAATAAAGGTGGCACATTAAGTCTTACAAGTGCTAGGATGTACTTCATTCGATAAATACCTATCCAGTAGTTGTCTCAAATATTTCGCTGTGTAAGAATCTCCAAAAATATTTCTAAAAAATAGCAGGATGCTATTTCCTGGAAACTACCAGTCAAGCAGGACTGCAGAATTTAGCATCTTTAGCAGATAGCAAACCCCCGAGTCCAAGATGGGGACTGTGGTAAGGCAACTTCTGCAATGAGGAGGGAATAGGCAGCCTTGCAGAAAGTCATTTCAGAATGGTTGGGTGGTACGAGTTAATAGCAAAGAGTTAACAAATGGTTATGTGTACACAGGGCCAGTGAAGGGCAGCTCCTTTTCCAGGAAGCTTCTTGGTAAAGAGTGGTGCTTTGAGGAAAGTTATTTTCAAGCAAAGGGAAAAGTGCCAAAAGAAAAGGAAAGATTAACTATTCAAGAGAGACAGGGGAGGGAAATGAAGATGGAACAATGTTCTGGAGAAGGCAGGAGGGCTCAGGGCCACTGCAGCGAGTCCACCTGCCAAAGTCTCCCATGGACAGAGAGGCTTGTCTAGAAAGAAGAGCTCACATCAGGTCTTTGGCACTGAGCCCAGTAGAACAAGTGTGTACTTCCCACCCAGAACTTAAGAACAAGGTTAAGAGCTCTCTTAGCATCAATTTTTCAAGGTCTCTTGAAAACAAAAAATTAATTCCACAGGGTACAATATTACCAAGGCATCGTCCAGACTCTCATGGGTACAAGTACTTTGCTTGATTGACATGTTGCTTCTAAGATGACCGGCAGCTGGCACACATGGAATTTTTTCTTACATGAGGATGTTTCCCTAGTCCAGTGACTCCCAACCCTGGCTGTAGAACTGGCTAGATAATTTACAGGACTGGACACAAAATAAAAACATGGAACTCTTTGTTAGAAAATTATTTAAAAATTTAAGATGGCAATGGCAGGATCCAATGCACAGTGCACTACATACTACCCATGAAGCCAGGGCTTCTGGTTTGCCTGTTAGACTCACCTGGGGAGCCTTTAAAATGCCAATATCCAGGCCATGTCTGCAGCTAATCAGAACCAGAAGCACTTGGAGATAAGAACCATGAATCAGGATTTTTTTTTATTAGTATTGGGGATCAAACTCATGACCGCACGCTTGCAAGGCAGGTGCTTATGCCACTGAGCTAAATCCCCAGGCCCTGAATCAGAATTTTTTAAAGCTTCCTGTTGATTCCAATGCGCAGCCAAGGTTGTCAGAGAATTCAACTTAACACCAGCTTTGAAAATCATTTTCTTTAAAGAAGAAATTCTTTCTGGAAAACAAATACAATGGCCCTATACAATAGGCTACAGCTCATTTACACAGTAGTGAATCACATTTCTCTACCCACCCATTTCTATAAACCAGCTCAAATTATTAGTATAAAAGAATACACATCTCTTCCTGTAATGAATACATGTATTTTTCAAGCAAAAAATAAGAGACAACTTGAGTAATGGAGACCATGCCAATTCCTTTAAGGTTCCTTCTTGAATTTTCTTGGCTCTTACCAATGAATTCTTCTAGAACCTTGACATTGTCCCAGAGCTCATCTACCCTTTTAAGTAATGCATGACAGGAGATACTACCAAGCAACAGTGATGTTTGGACATAATGCTCAGTTAAGGCCACAGAATCTGACTGCCACAAAATCCAAAGCTTCAGAATCATCCTTAGAGATAGGATCAAATGAGGATGATCATCCAAGCAGTATAGTTGGGCAACAACCAGCCATATGCATGTTATGCATGTCTTCTTAGAGAAGACAGGCTGCTGTAGTGAACACTAGGACTTCCCTACAGGAATCTTGGACCTCATGCACTGAGGAAGCCAGTTCCTTTACAGTGGTCTTCAGGCAAGCGGTGAACCTCCAGTTGGTGCTCACTTGGGATAACAGCAAGTGTATCACTGGGATCTCAGCAGCTACAGAGTGACAAGCAATGTTTTGGCAGTAAATGACATGAGTTAGAGTCTACCACTTTGTAGCTATGGAGCCTCTCTGTGCTTCAGTTTTCTCATCAGAAAATTATTTAATCTTTAGACCATAGAATTGCTATAAAGATTAAATTCATACACGTTGTTTAGAATAGTAATTAATAGATGCACTACTAGTGGTTAATAGATGCATTCAGTAAATGTTATCTTAGCTACTTTCTTCATTGCCACTACTAATTGTAACAATCCTCAAAGTACCTATGACTCACTGTTCTCCTTCTTTCATAAATATGAAACCAATGTTTAAAAAGATTAAGTGATTGACTCCAAGTTCCAGAAGCCAATAACTGTAGTGCCAGAAATGCAACACATATTTTCCATTTTATATTCTCAACTCCATCTATCCTAACCTGAGAAGTGAGCTGAGACCCTCCTTGCATCTTTTCTATTATGGTATGGAATGCAACTTTATCTTACTCTAAATGAATATTAAGAACAATGATGTAAGATACTCCCAATCACATCATACCCACTCGATTCATTTGAGCTATTGCTATTATTATTACCATACAATTGATGCACTTTGAGGAAAACTACATTCAAATTGACTATGTTTACTTTGTTGTAAATTTAAAGAACTGGCTATTTTAAGGAACCCAGTGTTGATCTCTTTATAAAAAGTAAAAATCTTTTTGGTAAAGTGATTTAAGTCACCTGCTTAACTACCCTATGCATACAACAGGAGCCTTCTGTATCAGCTATGCTTAAAATAAGAGAAGCCATGATTCCAAACTGTCATGAACAAAGAATGGTACAAAGATACAATTTTATAAAAGAAGTGAAACTTCAGCAATCTATAGTTCCATAGCTGGAAATTAATAATGGGGAAACAAAACCTAAAAAAGAAAGGAACCGTGATTTCCATGTATTCTTAAGTCTCCTCTCTTTAAGAGAACTTGCAGCCCACCCTGCCAAGCCTAGCTCTCCTTTTACTATTCATGTTCATACTGACAAAACTCAAAGTTCTTGGTGAGGGCCCATGGGCAGCCATGTTGGGGTCATACGCCTACTGTTAGAGAAAACTTCCTGGCCAATCAAATGACACTAAATCATTGAATTTATTTTTCTATACAAGTGATTGTCTCTTTCAGAAAGAAACTTGCCCTATGGCACCAATTTCCCTTTTTTGCTGAGCAGTCTAGGAAAAAAATAAAAATTTAAAAACAACAATGAATTCGTGACAATTAAACTGGCAGATAATGAAAGCCACAAATACATAATTACCATGTCCCACTTGGTACAATTCACTCCAGAGTTGCCAAAAACTGCCCACTCGGATCACAGTTGCCCTTACATAGGCCTTGGGCTCTGCAGCTGCATCTCAATGAGCCAAAGTCGGCTGCCTGGAATGGTTTCCCTGGTAACAGGGTTCTGGTTGAGAGGGACATTGATTACCCCGAGGAATGAGTTTCTACTTGGAGGGAGCCTGGGTGAATGCTAAAGCAGATGATCTGGAGGAGGAGGGAGGGTCCAGAGAGGGACAAAAGTCACTAAATTTCTGAGAGTGCTCCCAACTTTCTCCCAGTCTGAAACAGAAGAAAGTAATAAAAATTTATCTCACTGAAGACTTTTGAGGTAAAGTCTAGAGTTGAACTATCTCATCTACTCCTGATGCACCCAATTCCTTATCAGAAAAGTGAGTCGGTCGCTAAGAGCTTGGCATCTAGACCCATCTCTTATTAATCCACCAGGTCACCCTGGCTAAATCACATCTAGGTCACATTGAGAGAGTGGGGAGTAAGTGGCTTTCTAATGCTTGAAGGCCTATCATCATCTAAAGTGCACCAACTCAGCGCATAAAAGCAAAGTGAGAAGGAATTTCTGTACCAACAACTGTCCCTTCCCTTGGCACTCATATTTTAAAAATTTTCCTTTTCCATCTCAAATGCATTCTCTAGAACTAAGTAAAAAGTCCTCACCACCAGTTTCTCAGGTTGCCTTGAAGACCAAGCATGAGGTTGCTGCAGACTTGGCCAGTCTCTAGCACAAATAGAACAACTCTACAAGCTATACTGGGTGAAGGAGTGCCATCGCTGACCAGTGCCTTGTCTGCTACGGTTGTGCGATTATCAGAATGGCTCAGCACCCCCTTCCCAATCATGCATCAAGGATTAACAAAGAAGATACTGACAGAATCTGAGAAAAGAAAGAAGGGAAAAGCATTCCAGGTAAAGATATCAGTATATGTAAGTGGCTGCAAAAAGTAGGTTCACATGAAGCCTAAAAAATGCTAACACGGCTGAAGGCTTGGAAATGAGGGGGAGCATGGTGAGTGACAAAGGAACAAATAGGCAGAAGTTGATGTATTTTGTATTTATCCTAAAAGTTGTAAGTAGGAAAGAAACATAGAGAGAACATCATAAGATTTTATTTTTCAAACATTAATTTAGCCAAGGACATTTTAAAAACCAATTAGGATCTGTTGTCATGATCCACATGAAAAGATGATGTTGGCTGCATAGTTAATTTTCAAATAGAAGAAAAAGTCTTACACACGCATGGTGGTCACCATCCTCTATGATTCTAGGGAAGACTTTTCGTATGAACTGCCCCCCACCCTTGTTTGGAGTCACCCCTTCAGATTGTGTGCTGACTACTAATGTCTCAAATGAGAGAGTAGATTCTCACTTTCTCCTCGTAGCTACCACCTCTGTCCTCTTATTTTGCACTGACATCTTGATCAATTAAAACCCTGAAGCCCCCCAGAGAGTTCCTAGTCCTCTTCCTTTGGAGAACACATAAACATTCTTCCTTGTTAAATTTTTATTGTACAACAGTCACTTGCAATAAAGAGGGATGTTTAGCAAACACACATCTTTTGGGCATGGCAAAACAAGAAAAAAAGGAAGGATAAGAAAGGAAAAATCCTTCCTTTCTTATCACTAGATGTCAAAAGGTAGAAGTTATTCCCATAGAAACAAGGAAATCTGGTCCTAGAGCCTTTCACCTATCCAAAAGTGCTTGGACAGCTGAGGAACAATTATTTTGACAATCGACCCAGTGATCATTTGATAGTGTGTCTCTCCTGAGTGAATACTATGCCTCCAGAGAAAGAGAGAGAAACCAGCAAAGAGAGGCATGTAAACTTTGTGCATCTCATCTCTCAAAGACTGGCGATTTAAGCTCAAAGGGTTGGAGGCAACAGGACAAGAAAGGTTGGAGCAGAAACTTAAACAAATGCCCATTTTGGGTTTCAAGTGGAAAAGAAAGCAGGGCAACCACACATCCTGGGATACTTCCCCCAAGGAAAAGTGGGGTATATGTCCCCATCCCTTGACCCTGGGCTATAAGGCTGCTTTAATCAAGGGAACACAATGACACACAATGGATACAATACAGAAGTCTAATCTTCCTCTCTTGAAGATATAGATACAAGTTAGATGATCTTTTATTCCAATTTTAAATGGATGCTTCCTATTTTGAACAGATTTTAGTTAATCACAGCTTTCCTATGTATATAACTCTTAGATGTCACAAAAGAACCTAAAGCTATAGCATGAATAATGACTAACAAGCAGCCATCCAGCAGGAAAGAAGTTAGAAGACCTGCGAAATAATAGCACAGGTCAATGAAATGAAAGGACTTTTTAAAATGATTTATAAATGACCTTTTTAAAGTAATATAACTATGATAACTATGAAGTGAAGTTTACCTAAATGCCCCAGTAGACTTGAACTATTTTTTTGTTTGTATTTTTTTATGAAAAACCAAAAGTTCAAAATTATTATAGGCTTATCTTATCCTGCTCTGTATGTCCCCTGGGGCCCATTTCCAATTGCCTATTTCCAAGACAAACATCTCCAGAACTGAAGTCTCGAATTCCCAAATGCCTAGACTTTTCTACCCTCTTCAGGTCACCAAAGGAAGAAACACACAGAAAAAAAATAGTTTGCAAATTTTTTTTCTCTCAAAATCATTTTTTTCTCTATTGATATGATCTAAACATCTGTCCCCCTCAAAATTCATATATTAAATCCAAACACCAATAATAGGAGGTGGAATCTTCAGAGGTAATTAGATCAGGAGGTATCATCCTCACAAATGGGATTGATGCCCTAATAAAAGGAGCTTTGAAAGCTTCCTTGCCCCTGTATGTGAGGACACAGCTAGGAGGTATCACCTATGAACCAGAAAGCAATCCACACCTGACACTGAATCTTCTGGCAACTTGGTCTTAGTCTTCCCAACTGTAAAGAATAAATTTTTGTTCTTTATAACCTATCCTATCTACAGCATTGTGTTAGAGCACTGTGCACAGAGTAAGGCACTCCAGTCAAGGAGAGCATTAGAGAGAAAGTGAACTGGAGTGGGAATCAGAGCCATTGAATCTTGTTCTTCTTCCGAGTTCTGAAAATGGAACCCAGGGCCCTGTGCATGCCAGGCAAGTATTCTAATACTGAGCTACACTCTCGGCTCAGAGACATAGACTCTTGTACCTTCCCTGCCTCTCTGAGCATTGAAACATCTACCTCACTTTCCTCACCTACAGAAACAAAAAATGATGAACATGATTATCTGGCAAGTCCTTTCAGTTCTAAGATTTTACTAGGGCATGGAATCAGTTCTTCATGGTCAGGACCTTGGAGAAAAATCCTCCTTGGCTGACTTAAGAACCTGGTTCATGTTTCTAGGTTCTTGTTGGATTGTTGAACAGATCTGCTTGCACTCTCACTGCTTGAGTTTCCACTTCGTGTGCTTTAATTTTGTAACTTGAAAAACTATTTCTAAAAGAACAATATGTAATTTATCAACTAGTGATTTTTTACTGTTTATCTTCTTTTCTTGAAATTCTGTAATATTTCTAGCCTTTTTCTGTTTTTTTTTCTTTAAATAAAAAAAAGAACCAGGTTTACTGTGTTAATATGGATGAGTTGCCCATAGATGCTCTTTGCCAAGTAACACAAGACTTCCGCCAGCCAAATCCAGCATTCCTAAAGGAGGAAGGGGTACCCTCTCTGAGAAGCTGGTCAGCACAAAGCAAGATGGAATATATAGTCACATATAGGGTTCAGTGGACCAGATTTTTCTCTCTGAGTCAAAAGAAGATGCCTGACCTTCACAGCTTCTCAGAGCCTTTCTGATAACAGCAAGCTCTCCAAGGGCCAGCCCAGTGGTCACTTACATGCTCTCTGCACACGTCTAGGTCTGAAGTATTACACAGCCTACAATCTCTGAGATGTTTTCTGATTACATTTTCATTGCCCCTGAGTCAAATTAAAACCTCTCTTCTTTTATCTCAAGAAAATATATAAGATGGCAGAAAACCTAGGGATTTACTTTATGTGTATTGACATATATATGAAGTTGTTGATAGCGTAGAGGGTAAATCCCAAAGACCCCAGCCAGGAAATTAGATTATTCCAGTAATAGGTGACAGCACTGGGACTCTCTGCAATTACATGAAGAAAATCATTGATGATACTGAATGGAGGGAGGAGGTTTAAAGTAGTAACTTTTAAAAATACTTTGATATTTACTCAGTCTGAACCCATGGAACAATGGACAGAAAAGAGAGCCCTCAAAGAGATGAGGACATAAAGGAAGTACCATAAGTCAGTGGGCAAGGGAAAGATGGTTAATAAATGCTGTGAAGCAACTGGCTTTTAAAGGAAAGAAAGAAATAAAGAGAATCATATTTCCTACCTCTCACAGGACACACACACAAAATATTCTTACTATGTTAGAGATCTAATGGTCAGAAGCAAAACTTTACCTCTATTAGGAGAAAAGACAGGGCAATGCCCACCATCATTATGGCACTGAAATGGGCAAATACTTTTTCAACAAGGCATAAAAATATAACAAAGAGAGAGTCAAACTAATAAATTTGCCAACATCAAAATTTAACAGCTTCTTTCTGGCAAAAGATACCATTAACAAAGTTAAAAGACAAAGAAGTTGGAAGGAAAATGTTATAAAATTCTTTTCAGAAAAAGAGTTGGTATCCAGAATCTATAAAGAACTCCAACAAATCTAGAAAAAGATGACCAAAATGGTATGAATAAGTAGCCCAAAGTACTGTGTAGGAAATATTAAAACTAATATATGTCTGAAAGTTACTTAATCAACCTGGCAATCAAAGAAAAGTCCTCATATCAGTGTTAAAACTCATAAGTCCCCATGATAGCCAGGGCAAGAAAACACATGGAGAAAAAGATTCTCTACTGTTGATGGAGGCTAAAATTGGTACAGTCATTTCAGAAAGCTTTAGATAGTGTGTAATACATTAAAAATACATATTCCTTAAATTAAAAAATCTATTTCTAATATAGATATCTCCTAGGAAAGTCCTCATAAATGTGTGCAAAAAAAGTTCACACTAACTGCAGTATTTTCAAAAGCTAAATATTTAAACAATGTAAATATATACTACTGGGGAGAAGGACAAATACAGTATGTTTAAAAGATAGAATCCTAGCTGGCAGGCAAAATGGATGAACTAGAGCTACATGTATCAATATTAAATAGAAAATTTTGCTGAAAATTATAGTAACCATTTCTGTGAACACTATATAATGTTTCTGAATAAGTATGAAATAAACATAGCAAAGTTTGGACTAGAAGAATAAATATCATATTTGTGACAGTGGTTACCTCTGGCAGTGGGATAGTGGATGGAACAAAGTTTATCTGTTTATTCTTTAATTTTTATAATAAAAACATAATGTGCTACATGTAAGATGCACTATATATTTGTTTATGCTGAGTAACATTTAGGGATTTTTCTTAGTCTCCAAATTTTTCTATTCTAATTTTTTCCATAGCCAAGCAATGAAAATCAGACAGTCTTCTCACACTGAAGGTAACCTTTTACACTCTCTACAATTGTTTTCTCCATCTCTGCCTCAGCTCCAAGTTTCATCCCTTCTCTCTCAAATCATTCCTAATCTCCCATGCTCTACTTTCCACCTCTATAGTGTTATGAGTGTGATTGTTCTGAAATATAAATCTTTAAAAATTGTTAAAGAAAATCAAAACCTAGCTCTCCTAATACCCCTTACCTTCAGAATAAAAGTCTAGCTTCTTTGCATAGCTAGACAAAACCAACCTCAGCTTCCCTCTTTGGACCCAAATGCCATCACTCTGCCCACCACCACCCTCAAACATACATGCAGCTGTGCTTGGGTACCGCTGACAGCCTCTGAGCCTTGGTGCTCAGACTCCTTTCTGGGCACTCATCCCCCACATACTATCTGGCCTCCAGCTCTGGGCTCAGGAATCGCTCCATGAACACCTCACCCTGCACTCAAGGCTTCCACTCCCGCCTCCTACAGAATGCTACTCCAACCATTTCAGCAGTTACCACACCACCCCTAACAGGCTTCTTCCCAAGGAGACTCAGAGCTGCCATTCAGCAGGAGCTAGGTCTCTTAGAAGTTCTTTCCCTTGTGTCATAATTAATGTGCAATACATTTTGTCTGATTAATAAATTAAAAATATGTGCGCACATATGAAGCACTCACTGAGCACACAGCATCACCCAAAGAGTTGTTCTGTTCATTCATCTGACAATGATTAGGAATAACATTCCTAACAACTGCTGTTCTTACTGCAAAGCATTTTGCAGGCCTTGAGGGGGAACGTGAAGCAATGATAGACAGAACCACTATCTTTGCTATGATAGAAATATCTTCAAGGAGTTTACATGCTTGCTGGAGAGCAAATTCTAAGACAGGAAGCAACTTCAAGCCTATCATAGACAGTGTACGTGGAAGCTAAAGTTGGTAAGGGAGAAAGCTAAGGTAAGGGAGAAGCTAAAGTTGGTAATGCCCACTTTCAGCAGATCTCCCTAATGGCATTTAGATACAGAGTTGCTTGCAAATGAGGAGAAAATCAAGAGATTAGAAGAGGAGAGTAAAAATAATTAAGGTGTGTTACATTCATGTGCCAACTCCCACCTGAATGTAATCATTATGTACTGCAAACATGTACTAATAAAAGTAAATTTAAAAATCAAAAATGATTAAATGAATGCCAAAAATAATTTGGAAAGAAGAAAAATAAGGAGTCAAAAGGGTCACAAAATGACTAATGCTTATTCTAAATTTTTCAGCTACTACCCTGATGGGAGTAGACACAGAAGGGTGGAGCAGGCCCAGATCAGGATGGCGCCTTCATGGATGAACACCTGTCAAAATGCCCTGTAATCTAGAGGAAAGGGGCTACATTGGCTGGTAATGGCCTGACAGTCCCAATCCTGCCCCTGCGCCAGGGCTCGGCTGTTCAAATCAATATTCGTTAGCAGGCAGAATGAGCTCGTTCCATGCATGTTCTAATTAGACAATGGAGATTATTACAAAACACCTGCAACGTTTGTAATCGTTTAAAATAATGAGAATCAATATTAGTTTCCAAAGGCACCATATGGTAAATGCTTATTTCAGGCATGTGGTCCCTGATAGGCTCTCAATGCTTCAAAACTGATCATTAACATTTTTTAATTTGCAAGAAGTTGATCTTGGGTAATGAATTGGCTGCCTGTGTGCCCTCTGCACAGTGACCGCCTCTAAGCGATCATTTAATTGTAACATGACCTCAGTGCCCACTGGAGCAGTTGGGTTCTGCCACAAAGGACACCCTCAGCATCTGCAATATCCTACCCTTACAAGGCATTTCTCAGATGCCTGAGTTCCAAGCTTCTGATGTGGTGGTGCCCAAACCTTGCAGAGAGCTTGCAAAAGCACAGAGTTGGGGCCAGCCCTCCGAGTTCTAGTTCAGTGGTCAAGAGTACAGGCCTGAGATTCTGCTTTCACAGCAGTTTGTCAAGTAACAGAAATGCTATTGGTCTGAGGTTTCCACTTTTGAAAGCTCTGCCCCAGAGGATCACACTCATCCTTCCACTCCAAGCTAATACCGACCCCCTTCCCACAACGGCATGGGGGAAGAGTGAAGACTGAGAAAAATAGTTTTCGTCATGTTTCCTTAGCAAATTTATAGACCACACACATAGAGAGATGGGCAGTGAGCTTCATACAGAGCAGTGGTGGCAAACATCTTAGAGTTTTCAGTAATACAAACAGCTAGAGCACACATGCCATAGGTTCAACACCCCTGGTGCAGAGTGTTGGTCCAGACACTATGCTAAGCATTTCCAAACCTTGATTAATCTTCAGCACAACACATAAAAGAGTAAACTGAGGTACAGGCTTGTTCAACGTCTGGTGGACAATAAGTGACAAAGTCAAGTTCAAGTAGTTTTATGCCCCAGTTCCTGTGTTTCTTCTATGGCAAGGTACTGTCCACATGACCATAAAGTGTGTATTGAAACATTCCTCATGCAGAACATGCCTCCCTCATCCACTGGGCTCCCTGGACCACTCTTGATACTAAGGTGGCAAAACTTCTTCAACCCAAGCACATAGATAATACATATTGTGGAGCCCAGGTCTGTACTGACTCTCCTCCCTTCACACCTGGTCATAAACTCAGTCAACTGAACACATGTGCAAGCCCTCCCTTTGCTTTACTTGCACTCTTCTGATTTACCATCCTGTGCTTCTCAACTTTGAATGTGCACAAGGGAAATCTTGTGCCTTGGAAAGCGTAAGGTCTAGGTTGAGTCCAGAATTATCACATCTATCCTGTTCCCAGGAAATCCTGGAGATGAACAACTCTTCATCAGAGTAAACACAAAGACCTCTTGTAGTGGAAAACATGAGCTTTGATGATAAACATACCCAGGATCAAATCAATTCCCAACATGTTTTTCTTAGAGCAATTTAATTCAGACATCAGTTGCTTCATCTATAAACTGGAAGTAACTCCACCTCCATAGCATTACAAGATCAATACTATAAGAACCACTTAGCACTCTAGCACCCTGTCTCCCCTTCACAAATTTCTCTGCAACTTTCCCCACTCTTTTGGTATCTTGCTTGCCTTGCTTCCTATCACCCAGCCTTACCAGTTGGGCTTTTTTTACCTCCCTTTTAATGGAAAATACACTCTAAGCTTCTGTGGCACACTAAGTAAACAGCCAGTCTGTGACAGATCTCAAAATACAGCCAGGTTTCTCCTGATTCCAAGCTGAATGCTGTTTCTAAAGCTCCAGAGATGGAGGCTTCTGGGAGCTCCAGTTTGGTAAGGGAGACAACAAATGATCACAGGGTTACCTGGACAGAACCAGAGTCTGTTAAAGGACCACAGAGTTCTCGGGAAGGAATGTGTGCCTTATACTCAACCTTTTGCTGTCTAGAATTGGAAATATTAAGGAATAGTGGAGAGATTTCCCCACAGCAGCCGCTTAGAAAGTAGTTATATATTATCTCTATTTGGAGCTTTATTCTTTCCAGGGAGCAACTTGGCAAAACCCTCCTCGGGATAACACACAGGACACATCTTAGCCCCAGGCAGTGAGCCTGGAGAAATGCACATATCAAAAGAAAAAAAAACAGAGGAAAACTGAAAAATCATAGGCAAGATTTATAGCAAAGTTTGCTCACAGGCAGGTAAATTCACTAGGTTCCCCAAGCAGTTTTTTTCCTTCTTTCTTTGATGTTTTAAAGTACACAAGACTGTTGTTTTAAATTGTCCCCATAAAACACTGCCTGCTACAGAAGCTGCAATCAGGGATTCTCCTAGCATTGGTATTTGTCATTGGGCTCATAATTCACAGCAATTCATAAACTTTTTCAAAATTCCAGGAACGTAACTTCAGGGGGTTAATAAAACAGCTTTCTACTCCTCTACTTCTTTCCATTGATAACATATTCCAATTGTAATTGCCCGTAATGTGCACCCTCTATTACATTACTACTCATGCCCCATGCAGTCTCCCACACCATCCATCACCCCAGCTGTCAGCAAAGTCCTCCTTCCTGCCCTGCTCACAAACATGTAACTGCTTCTCCTTTCACATCTAGCAGACAAGCCTCTACCACCTGGCTCCCTCCTGGGGTAGTGATGGAGGATTCCACTGTCCCTCCCCTCTCAGGGGCAGGCAATTCATCTCAGGGCTGTCTGTGTGCCAGCCACCATGTGTTTCCTGGGACCAAGAAAATTGTGAGTTTAGGTGGTTTGGGCAAAATTATCTAAAGTGTGCTCATAGAACCAAGCTCCACTGGGTAAGGTAGGGTGTTAGATAGGTGGCAGATGCAAAAGTCAGATCCTATCTCATTCCTTGTTCACTGTATGTGTGGTCATAGAAATGCCCCTGAAACTCCCTGAGCTATTTCTTCACTTGGAACATGGAGACTCTAATGCCTGCCCCTATTTCATAGAACCATGGCCACTGTGTCAAGGAATAATTCTGAAGCTGATAGTGACTTACAGAGAGTCTGACATTTCTCTCCAATGTTTCTGGAAGGAAACAGAAAGTTATTATGAGGATTACTAAGGTATGCCTCAAAATTGGGGGCCAGGTGGGGAAGGAGGTCTCGGGATGAGACTTATCAGCTGGGATAAAATAAAACGGAGGTAAGGGGAAGTCCAGTTGTTTGGTGCTAGGAAGATGCACATCTGGTTCTGATAGACCCAAGATAGACAAGAGCAGTCAGGAACTGCCAGGTGCTGGAAGAAAATGCATCAGGAAATGTTCCTTTTCCTACTGCCTTTGCTTCAGGTTTCAAGATGCAACACAGATCTTGATCCCATTCAGAGCCAACACCAGCAGCCCCTCCCTTTCCTGAACATACCTTCCACGAGACTGGACTCACAGCCTTTGTGCCTCTCCCATTTGAAAAAAACTCCATCATCTCCGAAGCTCCTAACACTTCTATCCCGGGCCCCTCAGAGCTACAGAGTAAGAGTGACACAGTACTCAGGGTCTGTCCTCAGGGATCTAATGGATGCTGCCCAGGAAAGCAGCATCTTTGCTGCCTGTGTGTATTTTTTCTTCCCGACTCTCAACTCCTCTCCTCAAGTCTTGTTAAAATTCGTTGCAACAAGTGGCACCAGTAGGTCTGCCCAGCAGGTGCCTGAAAGTAACCAAAAAGAGAGAGGAGAAATTGCAGAGATTGCCAAAAGACTTCCCATGTTGCCCATCATCCTGGAATGGGTTCCTCTTTATAACACATGAGGGAGACCAATTGGTTTTTTACACCCAATGAGCCTGTGAAGTGGTATAAAAGAGAAGGGGAGGAGAGGAACAGACAAGCTTTATCCTAGGTCCCACACTTAGGCCTCTCACCCTCTGCCTGAGCCCCTAAGAGCCCATGTCCCTTGGGAAGAGGCAGCTGTAGGAAAATGCTATTTTCTGCAGCTGCTACCACTTAACACAAATCATTTATTTCACCTTCTTAGCAAGCACAGTGTGTATCAAATCCCACTGACTGCTTTCTCAAAACCTTAAGACTTAGTATTCCCTGGTAGAACTTCCTCCTGAACAAGATTGCCTTCCTTGTGCAATTTACATTAGCAGGGAGTCTGTTATTAGCTTGATATTTTATCTCTGACACTGTGAGAAATATTGCTGCCATAAACCCGGGTGCCCTTAGTAAAAGCTGAACTACTTGGCAAAAGCTAATAAAGTGAGAAACAATGAAAGCAATTGGCTATGAATACCTAAGCAGCAAAGATGACAGCTGCCCCCAGGTCTTTCACCACAGGCATGTGTGTGTGCATGCACACACACACACACACACACACACGCCCTGCCTTGCACACTCCCTAGCCCAGGTCACAATGCTCTTAGCTCTTGATTCACTGGGCCCAATCCCTCCCAAAACAAGTCTCTATAGTCAGAGGGTTTTTTTGGTTTTTTTCACTTTTCCTCAGAAGTGGGCATTCAGGCATTCTAAGTCATGCGAAAGTTATTGGTGCAGAGATTCTTATACTTTGAAAGGTAAAAAGAAAACAAAACTGAAGAGTTTGCTATGGACTGGAATTCCCAAGCCCAGTTTTCATGCGGAGATTCTCAGACCTGAGAACTTGCATTTGTAATGAGCATCCCCATGAGGTCCAAGGAGACCAGATGTTAATAAATGCTGAATAGTGTTCCCCCCAGTCTAAGGGGGAAACATTCCATGACAAGCCAGTAGATCCCTCAATCCAAACACACTACTGAAGCCTTTATACACTTTCCCCCTACACAGTCATCCACCATGTAATGCTGTTTTATTAATGATAAAATACATATACAAGGGAGATCTCATAAGCTTATAATGGAGCTGAAAAGATTCTAATTGCCTAGTGATATGCCTGTGTCAGTATCATGACACAAAGCATTATTCACAGGTCTATGATGATGGTGCTATGAACAAACTTATTGTATTACCAGTGGTATAAAAGTACACTAGTTGTCCAGTAGGATAAATCATCTAGCTTAAAGTGAATCCATTCTATGATGTTCATACAACATTTAAATCACCTAATGGCACATTTCTCAAAATGTTAAGCTACATGTGACTACTTACATACCTATGGCAAAGTTCAACCTATAAATTACATACTTTATAAGATTAACATAAATAATAATAAAATAGGACCATAATATACAGGAATAAAAATTATTTACAACATGGATTATTCCTAAAGTCCTTCATTTAATATTTTCTGAACTTGAATTGACTGCAGAAAGGGAAACCCTTGAGGGGTGGAAAGGTCCTGTATTAGCAGGTACACAGGGGATAGAAGGCCAAATACTACACTACCCTTATCCCACCACTCAATGGAGAGTGGACTTCACAACCAGTTAAGTTTGGCTTAGTCGCTGTTTAAGAGCTGGTTGTCAGAATGCCCCAATAGTCTCATTAGAGCAGCAGCTTCCTCCATCCTGAATGTTGGTACCAGCCTAGCTTTTGTGTATGAGCCTCACGCGAAGGAGGAAGGGAAGATGACTGCTCAGTTATGTTAATGAGCATAAACCATGAGTTGTTTGATGTGCCCTAAGGAATTTTAATAAATTCAGCCTCTCCTCTGGCTTTGGCTACCTGTTAGGGAAACTTTGTACTGTAAGAGAATCTTAAACATAGCTACTAGAGGTAAATATTGAATGATATACGAGTCTACTCACATTGACTATGAGACTCCAATATACCCTGTGGACTTTGGGTGGTGCTCCAAGACAATCTTCATCTACCCACCTTTTATATTATGATAAAAAGCAATGAAAAATGCAAAACTTATACAGTTACATTTTCTACAAGTGCTTCTTTGCCCAGTGGTGAGGTAGCAGGGGTTGGGCTCCACCTTGACAGACAGCAAGCCTGCCTGGAGCCAGAGAGATGGCATAATTCCAGCGAGTAGAGTAATCTGAGGAATTAAAAAAATAATAATAACCACCAACCTTAGAAATCTCAGCTCAGTGATCTAGGATGAGGCCAGGCATCCATTCGGAGTTCCTCATATGATTCTAACATGCAGCTGGAATCAAGGATCAGTGCCTAAAAGAATTTCCAGGGAGTTTACAGCCATGACCTCCACCTTTACTGCCTCTGAATCTCCCAAATCTCCTTACAATGTGTGGAAGTTGGGACCCCACACTCAAGAGTCTGATTAATTAGTCTGGAGACTTAAAATCTCCCCCACGTGTCTGCAATGTGAAGCTAAGGTGGAGAATGGCTGGTCAGATGTTTCATGTTGGTGGCTACCTGCTATTTGTCTCTGATTTTAACCAGTGATCCAGTGATTTTGAATTGAGACTAATTTAAGCTTTAACTTTGTCCTAAACCTGTAGTGACAACTTGGGCAAGTCATTAACTAACACTCTGAATCTCAGCTTTCTTATGGTTACATGTCATAGAACATGTGGAAGAATTAAATACAAATCATTTTGAAAAGACTGGATGTGGTGGCACATGCCTGTAATTCCAGCACTCTGGAAGCTGAGGCAAGAGGATTGCTGTGATTTTGAGGCCAGCCTGGGGGTACATAGTGAGTTCAAAGCTAGCCTGAACTATATAACCACAGCCTGTCTCAAGAACAACAACAACAATAACAACAAATACTATTTGGAAGCACCTTAATGTTTATCCGCTAGATAAACATTACTTATCTGGCTGATTGCTCTATCCTTTCTTACCCAAAAATTAGTTGCTATAGGGTTATGCAGAAGAGATAATGCCTCTTATTTAATGCCTCTTAAATAATGCCTCTTATTTAATCCCCACCTTAGAACCATAAGACTATGAAGTTGCACATGAGGAGGAGAAACAAAGGCTTAGAAACTGCAGCATGGGGTTGATGTGAACATCGCTAAAATAGTAGAAGCACAATCCAACTTGGTCCTACTGACTTGAGATCCACAGCGATTTTCCTCATACTAATGGTTCTCAAATTTTACCATGCAACAGATTGCTGGGTCCCCCCACCAAGATGTGCTAATCAGCGGAACTGGGGTTAAGCTGAAGAAATTTGCATTTCTAACATTTCCCAGTTGCTGCCAGAAAGTGATCACAATTGGAGAACCACTGAACTACACCACACACTTTCTTTGGTGGTAGAGAATTGCCCTGCAAACTATGATTGTGAACAAAAAAATAGACAGGAAAGGGAAAATGGAGAAAGAGATGAACAATCCAAGTGTTACCAAGTGCCTCTTCTTTTAAGCATATAAGGACACAGGCTATGTGAAGCAAAATATCTATCACATAGCAAGCCTGTTTCCCACTCCACCACAGAGGAGGACTAGGAAAGTGTTCCTAGATGCCAGAGATACCAGAAAAGGCTCTGGTGCCATAGGTTCAAGAAATATTAAGAATCCAGGCTTTGAAGGGTCTTAACTCCAATATATTAGCCATGCAACCTGGAATAAATCAATATAAGTCACTAAACCACACCTTAATTATCTGTAAAACTGAGAAAATAATGGTACCTAGTTAACAGGATTGCTGTAAGAGCATTTAATGAGAATAAATGTGAAACACATAATCTACTGGGCATGTATTGAGCATGCAGTAAATGTTAGCTGTTACTTATAATTACCGTTATCACCTTTACCATCTCCACCACCTTCAGCAAGTATCACCTGAGCACCTAGAGGAACAGAAAACCCAGAAATGTGGTGTTTCTCAGCCTACATAGAAGACCAAGCCCTACATTTGTGTCACCTGTAGTGTCTCCTACCAGAACAGAATGACATGAATCTCTCAAGTTCAAGTAAAATAAAAGGGAATTCCTCAAGACTCGCAATTGCCTTTGAGTTCTGTGGATGTTGTGTTGCCACCAAATCATTATTGTGAAATTGGTCATCTGCAAACTGAGTGACTTTGTCCCTCACTCTTTCTGTGCTGGCTTCCCCCAAGGTTTTGCTGTTAGCCCTGTAAGTCATGCTTCGCAGAAAATCTCTCAGTTCCAGGTTACCAGGAAAGTTATTAAATGGCCTCTCTTTGACACACCTAAATACTTTTTGGTAAAATGAGTATTTTGATTTTTAGCACTGGCAAGCACACTTGGAGGATGGAAACCAAGGTGAGGACCCGCTGTCCCATCCTAGGCCAAAGAATGAATGAATCAACTTCCACTTCTAATCCAGCATCCTGTTCTACTCCCCTGGCAAAAAGTGATCCTACATGCACTTAAATTGGATGAAAACAGGTGTTTATCAATTTAAAAGGATTCCTGGTTCAGAGACTTTCTATTCTAAGAAAGAACCAAATATGAACTGAAAGCTTGGAGTAATTAGAACAGAAAGAAGTTTGTATTTGGTAGTGAGGGATTTAGGGCAATCCTTTCTGAACAGCCCCTCCCCCACCCCATTGTAGACTTCTAGTGCAAACCTCTTTCTCATTCCAAGGTTACTCTTTAGAGGGAGCACAGTAGAATCACTTAGCCCAGGAATCAGCAAGTGAGACCCTGCCTCAAGCCAAATCTTCTCTTTTTGATAAGTAGAGCTTTATTGATACAGTATATAGCCATGTACATTTGTTTCTGTATTGTCCATGGTTGTTTTCTTGATACACCACCAGAGCTCAGTAATTAAAGGAGATCCTATGGCCAATAAAACTAAAATTAGTTCCAATTTGGTCCTCTCAGACCTAGCTTCTCATTACTCACAGTGTGGTCCATGGCCAGCACGAGCATCTCCTAGGACAGTGATGGGGAGCCTTTTAGAGATCAAGTACCTAAACCACAACCCAAAGCCCACTTACTTATTGCAAACTGCCAAAAGTGCAATCATACTGGAATATCCAATGTTCAGCTGTTGAAACGACTTAGCTTTTGCGCACACCAAGAGATTTCTGCATGCCTGTTGCATGCCACACATACCGTGGGTTCTCCACAACTGACCTAAGAGCTGGTTAGAAATGCAGGACCTTGGGCTGTACCCCAAATCAGCTAAAACAGAATCTAGACTTTTACCAAGTTCCCCCAGATGATTGATGTACAACTGAAAATTGAAGAAGCCCTTCCCTAGGGGGCTTTATCCAAATATCCAAGGCTTAGATAACAGATTCTAGATACCAGTTTCATCCTATAGCCCCCATCCTTGAACACACAGGAAACTTGCCTTGGAGATGCACTATTTAAAAAGTCATGACATAAAACACAAACTGTTCAGTTAAATTTGAATACTTAATAAAAACAGTTTTTATTATAAGCATATACCAAATATTTCATGGAATATACTTACAATAAAAACTCAATATATTATTTACCTAAAATTCAAATTTAACTGGGCATCCTGTATTTTTATTTGCTAAATACTGCAACCTACCAAGTAGAGAACCTTATATAATTTTGGGGGGCTAAGCCAGTAAAGAAGTATTATAGCAATTTGCCATCAAATATGCCTGCCAAAAATGCTTCCCATCCCCATGTGTACACGTTACTCCTCCCATAAAGGGGTTCAGTCTATTTTCCTTCCCAATAAATCTGGCCAGACCGTCAGGCTTTCTTTGACCAATTAGTACTGGCAGACAGATGCTATGTTTGTTGCAGGTCTAGTCCTTAAGAATCCTGACAATTTCCATTTCCATTCTCTTGAAAGCCAATCATCACACTCTAATGAAGTCTATGTTGTCCAGTTGACTTAAAAAGCCATAGAGAAAAGCCCAGGAGGATGAGAAGCCAAAAGGAGGAGAACTAGAGGATCCACACCACAGTCAACACCAAGGTCTCAGGTTCTTGACAGAAAACTTGATCTAGCCCAGTCTGTCTTCCAGGTGAATGGAGCTGAACAAGTGAGCCCAGCAGCAGCACTTGAGGAAAAATCACAGGAACTTTGAAAAATAAACCATTGCTGGAAGGAAACTTCTTGTTATTGTGGTTGATTAACTAATGGTCAATTTATAAGTGTGAATAGGTGTGGTTTTGGGTGTGGAAAGCCCACCCAAGGATTGTTGCCAACAGCATAAAAGAACTGGAGGGGAAGATGATATACTGTTGATTCTCCTGGAGAAGATTGTCACACTGGTTTTCCTGATAGGAACTACACTGTTCTTATCATTAGAGGCACCTAGGTCCTCACTGTTGCTGAGGGTAGTTGTGGTTCTTTTGGGGGGAGCTCTGATCCTTATCTGAGCATTGCTTTCTGGCTCCAGTGCAGAACCCTCAGCCTTGTGGTACAGATCCCTCATCCCGCTGGCATAGACTTTCTAGCTTCTACCACTGAACTTTGGGTCTTCCCAGTGCAGATCCTTGATACAGACTTGCATAAGACACTGTTCTGGGCTTTAAATCTCCAGTTGGACTAGTGTCTGGACTCATGCAGAACATTGCCAAGGAATCCAGACCCTTAAGTAGATTCTTTAGATCTCCAGTATTCTTTTGCATTAGACTCTTTGGATGAATTATTACAAAATAGTCCTATAAGTTATATGCCCTGTATGAAATATTTTTCCCTTGTAAACCCTGACTACAAGTTATATAGCAATACTTCACTGATGCACTTCCTCTTGCCCCAAAGTGAACACCTGGTTTCATTCCGCAGGGTTCCTTCCCATGAGGCAGTACCTTCAGAAATGGCCCAAGAGCTAAAGCAGTACTCTTCAGAAAGGCAGCATTCTGTCCTCCATCTGCCATCTTGAAGGAGAAAATTCTGTTGCCTGCCAAGTTGGTAGCTGATATCCTTAGTGCCCCTCTGGGCTTGCAGCTGTACAGCAAAACTTTGATGAGTTGATATTTCCACAACATGCTTCTCTTCCAGAGAAAGGACCAGTACAATCTACTGGGTAGGCTGCTTTCTAAGTCATGAACAACTATATTCTTAATCCTTTTTTGCCTACATAAATTTAAGCTACTGGAAGAAGGCAACCATCTTTGATTATGGATTAAGTGGGAAAGTCTAAAATCTCTCTCTCACCTCCCTTTGTGTTTTCTTTCCTTCTATGCCAAAAGGAACTTCTCCTGAGTAGTCTACATTTACCTTCTTCAGTAGCTTTAGAAATCTGCCTTTATCATCCTCATTAAGTATATTCCTGGCTCTGAAATCTGGGGCAAATGGCTGCATAAGGCCACTTACTTCTATCTGGAACTCCAGGGTCTACATCCAGGGAACTCATCTTAAGGGCTCATATCGATGCAGAGCAAGGATCAGCTGGGAGCTCTTCTCTGACAGGGATAGTAATGAAGTTGTCCCCTCTTGGCTCATGAAATTGGATTCCAAAGAAATTGGCAGCCTTATTTATCCACCTCACCCAACAGTATTTTTTAATCTTTTATTACACATCTAGGAGAATCCTGCATCTAAGGATGGATGAACTGGGGTCTGCTGATACCCTTCCCAACCTCACATCACCAGGCACAGTCGACACTATATGTGCACCTACTCTCCAAGGCCTGTGTCTCTTGCCTTGTTATCACTGACCAGGCTGTTTGTTACAATGCTGGGGTATGATACAGAGGCCAACTTGTAGAGTAGCATGTACCTAGATCAATGTCCCTTCTGTCTCCTGGTTTTGAGACTTTGAACAAGACCACAAGCCTTTCTAAGCATCAGTGTCTTTTGCTATTAAAATGAGAACACAATAAGTGACAACATATTTAAAAGACCTGGCACAGTAGCTGCTATGTAGTAAAAGTTCAACAAATAATATTAGTGTCTCTGCATCACAATGAAGGTTTCACTAGGCTTAACAGGGCCAAAAGGTCTTTAGAGGAATTTTTTGTTTGTCCTGATAAGGGTTCTTGTCAGATGATGAGAAAACAACCTTTTGTCCACAGAGGGCCACAGACCCAATTGGTTCACATTTATCTCTTCTTCTTTCATTCAGAGGCAGCAGTATATCATATAAAATATGAATAATTCACAGTTAAGAGCTCTGGATTCTAGTCTCAGCCTAACCTAACCACTTCCAGCACCTAGGGAAAGTCACTCAAACCTCTAAGAAACCAAATTTTCTCCTCTTTAAAATAACAGGAATGAAATCACTGCCAATGCACCTTCAAGTGCTGGTCTAAGATTTTAACACCAAAAGTCCTAAGGATTCACTTTTTGGGGGGGAGGTGTCCTGCATTCTGTTTCCATTTCTCCTTTAATTTACTTTGTCCCTGTATTGATTCATCCCTGCATTGCCAATGTGGTTTATTTTATCCATATTTAATACCACCCTTTTACCACTCAGGCTGCCATCTCCCTTCTTGAGCTGGCCATCAGGACTTGTAGCATGGCAACTAGAGGGCCCCTTGGAAAATAAAAGTCCCCATTTCCCTTGCAGCAAACCAAGGTACATGGAGGTTCCACCCCCCCCCCCAGGGCTTTAAGGCAACTCTGTCCTGTAGAAATTCTGTGATTGTGGAATTATCAATTCTGAACTATCCATTCCATTAACTAGTAGATACAGATGCCTGTCGGTGCTTTAAAATATGACTAGTGAAACTGGGGAACTGAATGTTGAATTCTATTTCATTTTAATCATTAGAGAATAAATAGCCATGTATGGCCAGTGGCTATTATGTTGGTAGTGCAGCTTTAAGGGAAATGTTACAGAGAAGCCGCTTAAAGGGCAGCACTGGTGGGAGCCACAAATATGTCTATGGACGACATTTACTCTGCTGGGAATGATTTATTCCTTAGGGACACAAAGGTCTGGCTCACTACTAGAAAAAACAACCTAATCACCAAGCAGAAGAGAAAAATACACAATGCCCACACCCCACTCCATCCAACCCAGTCCACCTCCCCACTGAGTGCACTGAAGTCACCAGCACCATGCCAGCCCAAGCTGAATCAGTAGGAATCTCCAAGAAAGTCAAATTTTATTCGGAACTTTATGTGATTGTAGAAAATCTCCAGTGTGCTTCCTAAAACCCAGGGTTAGACTACCTTTAAAAACCCAGAGTGAGTCCCATGCAAAGGCTCTCAGACAGCAGTTGTTTAAAGACTCCTTTGCTAGGCCAGAAATGATGGCACATGCCCTATAATCCTAGCACCCTGGGAAGCTAAGGAACAAGGACTCAAAGTTTGAGCCCAGCCTGGGCAACTTAGTGTCTTAGCAATACTCTGTTTCAAAACCAAAAAGGGCTGTGAATGTAGCTTCCAATGGGAAAGCCCTGCATCATTCACTCCCTAGTACTAAAGGAGTGACCTAAACCTACTTCCCCTTTGCTCCCTTTCGAAGATGCAGGCAGGAATCCCTAAGCCCAAGTGAATATTCACCTTGTCATCCCCAAAGATACTTACCCTTCCCACCTGCCTCTTCTAACACTGCCTTTCCTTTTTCCCATAATCTCCACTGCCTCCTTCATTATTAATAATACTTACAGTTCAAAAGAACCCATAGCTGGCATAGTGAAGCAGCACTTTGCTCTGGGATGCCAAATTTTAGAGGTATAACAATAGGTAGTATCCCTGAACTCAAGGTCAAAGGCAAGGAGGTAAATGCACTTCCTTCTGTACAGTCAAGAATCTGCCATTGCCCTCTTTCATTTGATTCTTTACTCTCCACTCTCAAATTTTATGTCTACCCCAGAAGGGAAATGCGAACTGGCTATAGCATCATACCTCAACATACCACTGAGGTAGACATCAAACATGCTCAGACAAAACCTGGGGCTTACATTGAATTCCAGCAAATTTAAGAGAATCAAAAGTTTTATAATACTGGAGAACTTGGTATATATAGATATGGTGCAAACAACACCAAAATTTGCAAATGGAAAGACAGAGGCTCATATTGTTTAACAACTTGGCCTTGGCCTGAGCCCCTGCAGAAAGTCACTGCCCCAGTCACAGTATCACAACAGGATGCTGTCCCTAGATGTGTTTTTCTCAAGTGCTTTCACAGAAGAGCAGGTAAGAGTGAGGCCCGGGGTGGTCACATGTGTATATTTACCCCTTTGAAAATTCCAGGAATTAAGAGGACCACCTGTTGCACCGCTAATGTAAGAGACACCTGAGATATATCACAGATTTACAGATTCTCTTATCTTTAAAATGAGCACAGGAATTCTGCTTGAGACCCACCAGGTTTACACTGATTAATTTAAAGCTCTGGGGCTGTCTCAAAGATTGAAAAATGAGATGCTTCTATGGCCAAAAAGAGACCCAGCAGTCCCTAAAAAGTAGATGTTGCATGAGGGCAGAGTTTGGGCTTATTACTCCTGTTCACCCTAGGCATCCAGAACAGCAACTGGAATAAAGTAAATGCCCAGTAAACACTTTCTGATAAATGTAATCTCCTTTCTTCCTTCTAAAATATGAGTTAAACCAAGGATTTAGCTCAGCAACCAAAGAGCCTGCCTGGCAAGCACAAAGTTGAGAGTTCAATTCCAGGTATCAAAAAAAAAAAAAAAAAAAAGTTAAAAGCCAGCTTTCAGCTCACCAGAGACCAAGGAAGCATGAGAAAAGGCAGCTCCTGGCAAAAGGCAAATTAATTAACACATTAGTGACAATCAGACCTACTCCCAGAACTCAGGTCCCCTGACCTCAGCTACAACTCCAAGGAAAAGCTTGCAATTCTCTAAAAGGTGGCCTCTAGAATCACCTACATCCACAAATAAAGAAACCACCCTATTAAATTCAGGCACCTGGGCCACCACAACAGACCTACTGAATCAAACAATCACAAAAAGGGGCTCAAGAATTTGAATTTCACTTGCTTCCCCAGTGATTTGGGGAGCTCTGGATTTTGTGGATCATAGCTCCTATGCACATTTTCCTGAGTCTACTTTGTGGGGTCCCCTTTTATAAATGGAAAGCTGGAAGACTTACCTTTAGAATTGGCTTCTGGTTGTCTTAGCTTTGCTCTCCCTAGACACATGCTTTTGCCCATTAGCCTCACCTGACTGTCCACACCTTCCTCAGGCTCCAGGATTTACATTTCATGGGATGCTGGAGATAGGGCTTCCCATGAGGAGAGTGCTTCAGTCTCTGAAATCACCTCTGTCAAGGTCTAGAGACCTTCTTGGACCCCCAAGAGATTCAGACAATGCTTCCCTTTCACATTCAGCAACCTAAAGCCTGACAGAAAAGGGGCAGAGAGAGGAGGCTAAAGCTGCCTTCCTTTTGACTATTATAAACTGTCTTAATTCTATTTTATTGGTGAGTTGAAGCTTCTGGACTAATGACACCAGTAATCTATCAGTCGTTATTAAATACCTACCAGGTACAAGGCAGCAAGGGTGCGAATGTGTTGGGAAGGGACTCTGACGCAGCCAAGGCAACGCTTTGCACCTTGAGAAACCCTGTAATCTTGGCTACTGGAAGGCGGGAGCAGGAGGATCATGGGTACCCAATTTAGCAAGATCTTGTCTCAAAAATACAAAAAAGACCAGGAGTGTAGCTCACTGCTCCCTGGGTTCAACCTCCCAGTACTGCAAAATAAATACACAATAGAGTGAATATTTATACAATAGTGACATACGAAAAGATGCTAATGATATAAAAGAGATAACAAAGTGCCTGAGGACCTTAGACAATCGGTGAAATTTGGTTGCCAGGAAAGCAAAAAGGAAAAAAAAAATGCAGCAGCTTTTTTCCCCTCCCAAGGTAGCCTCTGCCCACTGTTTAACACCACCTGTTTTGTTTTCATTTTATCATCTCCAGTATAGCTCAAGACTAGAGGAGTGTTTTCTGAAACTCAGAAGGATTTGAGAGAGGTTATAAGGTTCAAATCAGGAATTCCATGGGATGAGGTGGGGTTGAAACTAGAGAAGAGGGCCTTGGGAGAGAGCTTGGAGTGAACTCTCCCTAGTTTGAGTCTGGGTATCTGGTAGTCCATAGGGATTTTGAAAAGGATCCCACCCAGTACCCCCCTTCAACCCAACTTCCTAACTCTTCTCTTCAGGAAAAGTGATTCTCTGTTCTTTTCTTCTAGAGTTACCAAAAATCCCCACTGTTCTATCCGGACCTAGTAGGTGTTTTAGCAAGTATTGGTGGACTCCTACAAAAAAGAGCTCTTCTACAAGAGGCAAGCTGCTTGTCCAACTTACAGGGGCAAAAAAAAAAAAAAAATTGGGCCGGGCATGGTAGCTCACACCTGTAATCCCAGTACTTGGGAAGCTGAGGCAGAAGGATTCTTGCAAGTTCGAGACCAGCCTAGGCTAAAAGTGAGCTCAAGGCCAGAGTTGGGGTGTCTGTCTTAATTGACCCTGTCTCAAAAAGACAAAAAAAAAATTGTACTTCAAATGCCAACTTAATGAAATTTCCCTCTCCTCTTCACTCAGACAGTGATCTGCATACTTTTTAAATCTCCACCTTGTTAATAACAAGTTTTTAAACATGCATCCTTAGTGAAAGTTTATTTTGTAAATAATAACCATATAGTAAGCGTATTGCAAAATGGACATATACATATACAAAACTTAGTTTCTTTCTTTTTTTTTTTTTTTGTGCCAGGGATTGAACTCATGGCCTCACGCTTGCCAGGTAGATAAGTGCTTATACCACTGAGCTAAATCTCCATCCCTTACAAAACTTAAGATCAAGGAAAAATAGAAGTCCTAGCTTGTGCTCCACATTGCTGGAGATTATCTTGATTCCTCCTTGGGGAGCAGACCCTCACTCTGAAGACACCTAAAGTCAACAGAGACAGGTGGAGAAAGGGGGAGGAAGCCAGGACTAGAGGCTTCACCCAAATTCACCTTTAAGGATCATGAGTCTGTCCAAGATAGAAAAATTTCACTAAAAAGAAGTGATTCTGCAGAGCTTGTCGACGAACTACCATCTGTATGCTGCTGATTCTCAAATTTTTATCTCCAGCCTGACCTTTTCCCAGAACTGCAACTGCAATCCTACCAGCTCAACATCTCTCCCCTTGCATGTCAAGCCAAGTGTGGAGATCTTTGAATTAACAGGACTCAGCTAAATTCCTGCGCTTTCCCCTCTTGGGCTCCTCCCCCAGTCTTTCCTCTTCTCAGACAAAGTTGGTATCTTTCTTCCTGTTGCTCCAGGCAAAGGCCTGGAGGTCATCACTACTTGTTCTCTTCTCACAAGCATATCCAATCCAATAACAAAATCTGTTGACTCTTCCAAATACACTGAGAATATGAACCCTCCTACCCTTCAATGTTCCCACCCTGGGCCAGACACCCCAACTCTTGCTTGAATTTCCGCAGGAGGCCTACTGGTCCCTGGCTTTCCTCCTAACCTCCTTCCTGGCACAGGGTCCAGAAGGATCCTATTAAAATGTAATGGGATTCTCTGCTCAAAACCCTCTATTGACTCCATTTCTCTAAAAGCAGAATCTGGATTCTTCTCAATAGCCATCAAAGCAGAGCAGATATGTCCCTCTGCATACCTCAGTTGGCTGCTGTCCATTTTTACTGACCTGTCTGTTCATTCCTATATCACCTTCATTCAAATAGTCAAATATCCTGATTTCAGAAAAATCTCTCTTACATCTTATACAAATTGATATTTCATCTCTCAGCTACCCTCTCAACTTTCCTCTACTGTATCTTTTTCCCAGTAGAGCACAACTCTCTATCTCTCAAGTTATTTCACACATTCCCTTAACCTATTTACCTGCTCACCCAATATATGTACTGTCATTATTATTCATTGTACTTTTCTCTCCATCCCAGTAGAGTAGTAAACCCACAAAGGCAGGAATGTTTCTGTTTATTTTACTTCTGACTCATCCGTAATTCCTGGAAGGGTGTCTGGCACACAGTAGGTGCTCTACATCTCTGGAGAATTTGTACGTGGTAGCCACAGCATAAATCCTATAAGGCACTGGCCTCATGGGCTTCCCTTATCAGCTGGTCCCAGCAACTCCTGCTTCTGCAACTGGCTAGATGACCAGCCCTGGACAGGCCTACGGAATTTATCAGAGTCCAAGACCCTGCCAATCTAATGCCTAACAGTCCAGGGAGGGATCATCCTGCCTTAGGTTTGGATGCCCTCCAGCAACAACTAGATTAGCACTTGCAAATTTACCCTGGGACCAAACCAGGAAGCACAGCCTCTGGAAAGGCCCAGCACAGTAAACTTCCTAATGAAGCTGTGCATGATCTCACTGGCACACAGATCCCTGGCATGGCAGCTGTGAGTTCCTCTGACCTGATTAAAGCAGGCCTGGGGAGTCCTCCATTTTATATGCAGGCCACCTTTCCAAGTAAGGTAGACAAAGACCACGTGAAGAAAAGGGCAAAGATGCTCAGAAAATTACAAGATGCAAATCAGGATGGAATGGGCTCCAGACAAAGCTGCCTCTCATGCCAGCATGCCAGGAGCCAGACATTCTACCATCAGAGATTTATTCCTTTAAGTCACAATGAGTTTTCAATTTTTCAAAGCTGCCTCCAAGGGGTTATAGGCTTTACACTTGGGTTAGACAATACTTAGAGCTTTTGTTAACCATCTCCAAGAAAGGGGCAGTGTGACAGCAAACTAAGATCATAGGTCTGGGGAAATGTGGCTCAGGATGGGGCCTGAGACAGAAGAAAATAATGATGGAGGAGGAAGTAATGAATTAAAAGGAAATAGGGGAAAAGACATTTATTGAAGGTTTGCCTTGTGCTGGGGAGTCAATGAGCTGCTGATTGCATACTAATTGACTGGATTCTAAAACACCATCATGATGTCCCTATTCTTACATATAGAAGAGGAAACTGAAGTTCAGAGAAGTGAAATGACTTGCCCAAAGTCACACAGCTGATAAAGAGAGTTAGAGCTCTAACCAGTGTGCTAAGCTCCAAAGTTCACGGTTATTTCTCCACATTGAACTCAAGAGATCAAATAAACCACTGTTATTTCGTCTAACTGGCTGGGTGGCAATAACGAAGCAGCTCTTGCTTTAAGGTCATTGTAAAACTGACCACTGAAGGGTTAGCAACATGGTGAAATGCCAGGCCACAGGACAATATTGTGCTTCTTCCGAGTAACCAAAAGCTTGTGTTCAGATGCATCCTAGGGTGACTGCTCAGCCTCTGCAGCTCTCCAGTCCCAGGATGCCATCACTGCCCTTCAGATGATTTTACCTCATCAGCCACTTCCCTAGAGGTGAACAGCACTTCCTCCTCAGCCCACAAATCCTGGAACTTGCAGGCTACCTGTTCCAGGACATAGCCTTCAAGCACAATTTTCTGGACCACATTCAACTATAATTGGTCCTTTCTGGAAATAAAGCTTTTTCAAAGACTTGGTAAACACTCTGCCTCTTGCTGTTGCCAAGGGTGGGGCACCACATGCAATGTCTCTCTATACCTCATGATGCTGTACATGATAGAACATTTCTAATCCAACATTTCATTTTGAGTATCTTCCCCCATCCCAGAGGGAATGTCTTAAACACTGGTGAGGTCAGACTTTTGTTGTTGTTTTTTCATTTAAAGAACATTATTTTTTATAGAATACTCAGAGACTGGTGCATGGCTCTACTCCCAGTACTCTGGAAGACTGAGGCAGAAGGATCAGAAGTTCAGGTTCAAGCTCAACCTGGGCAATTTACAAGATGCTGTCTCAAAATAGGGCGGAAAAAAAAAAAAGAGGCTGGGTATGACATTGAGTGTGAAGATCCTGGATTCATTCAGAGGGAAGTAGAACTCAGCTGCTAGACTAGAAAAAGAACATAATGTGAAAAGGAGGCTGATCATTCCTGTGTTTTTAAGACTCAAATCCTGCCACGCTTTTCCAAACTTTGGGGAAGGTTTAAGATTTAATCATCCTCACTCCAAGTCTACTGTATCAACTCTGAAAGACAACTTATACATTTTGGTGACCTTTCTCAAACTGGGCTTTGTAAATCCTGTGGTTATTATTTGACATTATAGGCTCACAATGAGCAAAATGCAATGCCCTACCTAAAGTACAAGAGCCAGAACCGTGACCCTTTGGAATTTGCATTTCCAAACACAAAAGCAAATAGACGCTTTCCAATGTTTAAATGATATGAGAACATAAAATGGGAAATGTGAGGAAGTTTACTGATTTTTTTATTTAAAAAGAGGAAGAACTGCTAGCAAATTTGTACATGTTATCAATTCATTTGCAAAGATGTTTATAACATTAATATCTATATTTAATACATACAAGAAATGTCTAATCGCAAATATTTTCATTAATGTAAAAACTTTAAAACATCAAGCCTTGGTTCTTATTAAATGTTAGCTGATCTTCGCTCCTTCCTACAAAATGCAACACACATGGAAAATTCAAACAAAACACAAGTATGACATTATATGATGATGGTGATGGCTTTGATCACACAACATATCTATTTAAGACAGATAAACACTGCTATGCAAAGAACGTTTGATTTGAAAATTTAAAACCTGAGTTTTAGACAGCTGTGATACTAATGTAATATCTTGGAGAAATTTTATTTTTTGAAAATTTTTATTAGTATGGTATATGTTTGTAAAACATAGTATTTATATTCTACTTGGGGGGTTGATACATACACATATTGCTTCTTGATAAATTTTAATCCTTCTTCCCCTCAACCTGTCCTCTCCTTTCTCAGATCCTCTTTTTATCTATACAGAGCCAACCTCCCTGACTCTGAACATGAGTCTTTTATCTTGCTCTTTAAATTAGTTTTGTTTTCAGCCTCTCACATTAGAGAAACCATGCAATATTTATCCTTTGGTGATGGACTTATTTTACTTAATATTATGTTCTCAAAATCCACCCATTTTCCTAACAAATGATTCAAATTTATCATTTCTAAAACTAATTCAAATGTTAGAGTACTACTGATTGAATAGTACTGCAATATATATATAGTATATATATATATATATATATATATATATACTATATATATATATTGCATTTTCTTTATCCATTCTTCTTTTGATGCCCACATAAGCCACTTCTATATTGAGCTACTGTGAGTTGCACTGCTATAAATATGGGTATTCATGTATCACTGTGGCATGTCAACCTTAGCTTATCTCCTGGGAAGATACCCAGGAGAGCTATAGCTGGATCAAATGGAATTTCTCTTTCTAGTTTTTTGAGAAATCTCCATACCGATTTCCAAAGTGCTTATACTAGTTTACATTCTCACCAACAATAGCCAAGTGTTCCTTTTTCTCCTCTCACATTAGAGAAACATTTGTTGACATTCTGTCAACATTTGTTGTTTTTTGAGTCCTTGACAATGATTATTCTTACTGGAGTAAGTGGAACTTCAGTGTTGTTTGGACTTGCATTTCTCTACTGGCCAAAGATGCTGAGCATCACACATATATTTAATGGCCATTTGTATTTCTTCTTCTATGAAGTATCCTTTCATTTCAGTAGTCAGTTTTTTACTGAATCTTTTATTTTTGGCAATCTATTTTTTTGAGTTCTTTATATATTCTAGATGTTAATCCTCTGACGGAGTAGCTGGTAAATTTTTTATATGATCTATTTGTTGATTCTTGGTTCAGAGAGGAAATTTTATTCCCAATAAAATATCTGAGAAAGATTTACATTTGTTTGGGAAACAAACTACAGAGGAAGAAGAATTTAGCAAGGTCACCTAAAACTAAATGGGCTTATTAATGTGCAAGAATAATTTTTTTTTATTCTGGAAAAGGATGAATGAGAAAAAAAATGGGAAAGAGGTGAGAGGTGAATCTAAAGATCTAACTCTCATCAGGCTACACCATCTAGTCTCTTGTCAAGCTTAACCAAATCTCCTAGGCTTAGGGTGGCCCCAGCTGACACCCAGATTACACTTACTCATTACTTAATCTCTCACTGAATCAAGAAAATATAAGAGAGAAGAGCTTGATTTCATTATTAGTAAGCTCATATAAATCTCTAAGATTCTAAAATATTATCTGCTTAACTGTGACAGTAAGAATAGAGACTGCCCCCTCCCCCACCTCATACTTCACAAATCAAATTCTTCAACCATCCACACTGGGCCTGCCATTGTACATGGTAGGCAATACATCAAGTATAACACAGTGGTCATCAATTGTTCTCATGCTCATAACTCACTACAATAATGACCAATATATGTGTATTTGGAACAAAGTTGTTTGTTCTTAAGAAGTTTATGCAAGTCTTATTTTCAACAAATCTCAAATTCCAAAAAATTACAAGAAAAACAATCAGCTACTACCTTCCTTCTATTTTGTCAACCAAGAAGCATTAAAGAGTACACAAAAAATACTCCTGGAATTCAAGGGCTCATCCCTACTTCCCTGAGAAACTTGAAGCATCAACGTAGGAGTAAGTCCTGTTTGGATATTTCTCCTTCTCACTGGCTCTCCTCCTTCTTTTTGGCCTAACGCACAAAACTGCCAGTAGGATGAGAGTTATTTGGCAGTGACTACAAGAAACAACTGCGCATTTTATAACAGTCCATTAGCACAGAGCTCTTAATGAAAATGAAAGCCGTTAATGAAGCCAAAAGGCAGTGGAAGCCTCCATTCTGGAGAGGGCAATTAGATAGGAGCGGGAGGGAGAAAAATAAATACAAATCAAAAACAAGGTACTCTGTGATCAAGCATTACACATGATGTAACCACAACAAATCAGCCAATTTGTTTCCTAGTTTTTTTTAAAGAGATACATGCAAACAGTGAAAACTGTCATTCTCCAGGCTCTCACCTCGCCCCTCCACTCCCAGACCTCACATTGCAGAATAATTCAACCTCAGAATTTTAGACCTATTGACACTTTCAAAATACAAATAGCAAGTGGGTTTTTAACTCAGAGGTTTCCCTATAGATCACCATGATTTGGAGCAAAGTGAGTCACGAAAGTGAACTTTGTAATTACTATATTATTTTTATAACTCCTATGAATCAGAAGCTCTACTTATTTTAACACACTGTAGACAAAGGCAAAGATTGCAAAATAGTCCCCTGCCAAACACACTACTTCCTGTGAAAAGACAAGTCTTTAGAAACTGTGTCACTTCTGGGATGAGCACAAAAAGATCTCCGGTTTGTGAAGCTGTGACGGAGAATATGTGATTGAATCCTGTCCCCATCCCCACCCCAATGCCTGCTGTATGTCCTCTGCAGCCAAGTCTGCAGTTAAAGGATAGAATTTTGCTCTGTATCTATGTCAACTCCTCTACTACACTGTAAGATTTCAAGCATGGAGACATCTTATATGCAAGTAAGTAACTACCTGCTTTGCCTAGAGAAACCTGTACTCTTACTCTTGTGGCATCTCCATGGCTGTGCATACTTTTACACACATTGGATTAAAATCATATATCTGGAAAATTCTTGATATGAAGAATTCATATGGATATTTATGCATCATCTCCTTGATTAGCCCATAAATGAGCCTACCCTGAACACAAATATTTTGTGAAATGAATAGCTAAATAAATGCGTGATCAAATTCAGTTGGATAGTTGCCTCCACACTTGCATTAGCTTTTTTATTGTTATTATTTCCCAGAGATAAGTTCTTGTTTAATTTTTTATTTCTATTGCATGGACTAATTATGCCAATCTACTTCTATTGCATCAAATAGCTGAATCTGATGCTGTACTTAATGATGATTGATGCAACTAGTCTTCCACCCCAGGGAACCTGAGTCAAATCTCTTTCCTATAGGTTCCCATCTGAGCACTTAAGAATTTGCTACAAGACCAAAGGGACCCCACCCTGGGATACTGCTTTAACTCAACCACCAATGTCCATTTGGCACCTGTACCAGAAATTCTGGAGCCCCACCCACCCACACCCTGTGGTGGCTTTGCATTGTGTCATCTTGGATAGATTCAACTACACCTTTCAGAATTTCTTAGCTTGCATGTTTCTGCTTGGAGTGGACCCTAAGGGTAATGCTTGAGGAATTTGGAAAGTGGAAGAAAAACACTGGCCATTTTGCGGCTCAGGTACCATCTCTGATTTGCCTCACTGGCATGAAACAGCAGCTGGATTGCAACTGCCCTGCCTTCACCCCCACCCTCCTGGGTGTGCGTTCATTACTGGTCCCCCCAGCACCTCTCACTGCAGGATACAGCCTGCCTCCTCCACTAGAATGCAAGCTTCCTGAGAGCAGCAGCTTCTTGGTTCGTTGCTGGATACCAAAAACCTACAAGAGCAGTGGGTATAGAGTAGACACCTCCTAAACACTTGCTGAGTGAGTGAAAAAATGAATTCACCCACAGATCTTCCAAACAACTGCAACTACCAGAAATAAATAAGAAAACCATCAACAAAGGCTGCAGGCATTGCCATGGAAGGTTCCCAAGAAACCAAAGATCAAACTGGTAGCTAAGACTCAGGCCCTGAGCCTTCATTTATATCTTTTGCTTCTACAATTTCCCTTCTCCTCAGCAGGAAAACCCCTGTTGATCCTCTCCAGTCCCATTCAAATATCACTTTTAGAATAACAGTAGGTCTCTGTGATCTTAACTTTTATTTCTTTATCCAATTTTGCTATAGCTCATACCATTGTATTTTAAGCATACATTCTTGTATGCCTTATTTTGATATATGATTAATAATAGCAATAATAACACTTATTGAGTGATTATTACTTGCCAAGTGTTGCACTGAGCACTCTGGATACATTAGTTTATTTAATAACAGGAACAGGGACCGTGTCCCAAGCATTCTTCTGAGTGTTTTAAATGTATAAATTGGGTTAATTCTTACAATCTTAACAGGCAGGAACTCTGATTGTATTTATTCTACAGATAAGGACACTGAGGCACATAATAGTTTTGGAATTTGCCCAAGACAACACAGCTAGCAAGCAGACTACTTGGGTTTTAATATAGATCTGTGCTTTTGACAACTACACTTGCCATTTATCTCTTCCACTAGAACAAAGACAAGATAGTAGTCATCTTTGTGCTCTCCCTAAGATGAGTCACAGCTCAGAAGGAGTAGATGCTCAGTAAATATGTGCTGAGCTAAATGTGCAAGTTTACAGTAACTCTTGCCTCCCATCCCTCTAGGGGTGCCATGCCTCATCCCATTCTCTCTCCCTGGGTGGTCCCGTAACTTCTTCACCCCCAGCATACGTGTGCGCTTCACTTTTGTGCATGGTCCTTTCTTGTTTTATTTTTCTTCTCTTCAATTATTTCCTCCAGTGTGTCAATCATGTGAGTGATCCCCTCACAGCATCCTTCAACCTGTCACCATCCTAGTCTCTGAGGAAAACAGAAGTGAACATGTTATTCATTCCAGTCTGGAAAATAAGGCCAACTCTTCTTTCTAGTTCACTGTTCTATAGAGGAACCTCATGGTACTAACCCTGTGAAATGGCACCCTTCTGACATGACCCTCCATACATGCCAAGGCCAGAAGCAGCCAAGAACCCTAAGTAAAGGCATGAAGTAGGACCAGGTCAATGTGGAAACTTTCTTTTGGTCACCCTGCCTTTGGCTCCTCCGTTGCACACTTTTCCCCAATAACACAACACTGATCGGTCCATGCCCTAGGCAGACATGTATTTGGACTGCTGTGCAGGACTCCTATTAGAATCTGACAATTGTCCCAACCTTTCAAAATTGCTCAGGATCAAGAGAATTTCTAGAATAAAGGATTTTCAATGCTGAAAGTACACTCAAGGTGGTAACTGATGATAGAGAATTGGTCTAGAGTGAGATGTGCTAGCAATTATGCCCAAAGATGACAATTTGGATAACAATGCTCAATTCATTTTTTATATTTGTATAGAATTTTGAACTTTTGAAGACATAAGAGACTTTAGAAATAATCTGATCAAGCCCACAGATGTTTGTACAGATGGAAAATGGGGCAGAAAGTTGAGGTGACTCATTCAGTGCAGAGCCTGAGAAGGAGTCTGCATCCCCTGCCCTATCCTCTTTTTACTTTACCAGTACTTTTCGAATTGTTCCTTGCATGTCTATTCCCTTATTTTACCTAGAACAACTATTACCTGGTTAAACTGTTAAACTCCCCCAGGTACGGAACGTGCACATGAGCCAATTGAGGAAAATGCCAAAAATGTTAATGAAGGCAATAGGTAATATTTATCTAGCACTTACACAATGTAAGGTATGATGCTGACACATCAGATTTATCTAATCTTCATAAAATTCATGAAGTAAAGAGTTTTCCCACTTTACAAATTAATTGGTACAGGCAGAATACAAATGTGCAGTGTGTACAAGCTTTCAAATACGTCAGTACACTCTGAAAAGCAGAATGCTTCTCCCTTGAAGATGATCAAACTGAAGAGGGAGAAAGAGACTCAAACCTATACAACAGGCCCATGGCTGTCAAAATACCCATCATGGCTCTGAAGTCCTCCTACTCCTCAAAACACACTTTTCTTGGTCACTCCTGTGGTGAGCTCACACTTGGAAAGGTAAATCAATGGGCAACCTTGGAAATTTGTCTCATTTCTGTCCTGATACATATCATGCATAGCTCTCAATGTTTGCTGATTGTCTTCAA
Source organism: Hydrochoerus hydrochaeris (assembly GCA_004027455.1). Lineage (NCBI taxonomy): Eukaryota > Metazoa > Chordata > Mammalia > Rodentia > Hydrochaeridae > Hydrochoerus > Hydrochoerus hydrochaeris. Next base: position 193,238 of record PVLA01000879.1, read on the forward strand.
AAAAAGTTCCTCATTTGTCCTTGCCTGTACCCTCCACTATTGTTCCTGCTGCCTCAGCCTCCTGACCTTGAATACAGTTCTCTGACACTATGCTTCTTTCCAAGAGCCATTACCATGACACCTCCCAATTTAGCATCACGTATGAACCAGGAACCTAGTCATTTTTCAGATCATTAAGTGATGATGGCTAAATTGGGTCTTCTCACCTGACCCCATCACACCCTGAAAGCGGCGGCCATTTGTCATTACACCCTTCGCTGCCATCTTCCAGCCAGTTCTTATTCTGAGTGACATGACTTCCTCTCGGCCAATTTGAAATAATTTCTCAGGCAAGATTTCAAGCCATTTCTCTTCCAAGTGATTTTACTAAAACCTAGATATATTACATCCACTGCATACTTCTCACCTCCTCGAACTGTGAATTTTCATTTTTAGAGTGATCAGAGTGTCCTGACATGATTTGTCCTTTTCTAAATGCACCCTCTGCTCTTCTTTGTTGAACTGTCTTTGTAAATCTCCTACATTCCTTAATCTGTTAATTTGGCTTTGTTATCTACACTTGGGAATGAAGGTGGATTTAAAGGACAATGTCAGGCCATTAACATGACCTATTCTTTTCTGAAAATAAAAATATTCTTAGATTACTGTGTTTTGTGTTTTTGTTTTTCCATTCCTCCTCACTTTCTGATGGCTCCTGTATTTGCAGATTGCAGCTAGAACATACCTCAATGTGAGCAGGCACCTTGACTGTCATATCCCCCACAGGGTCCCAGCACCCATGGCAGTGCTGGGTGTGCAGTAGGTGCTGGGAATATTTGCATACACTATAGATATTTTGCAGTGAACACAGTCCAGCTGCATCATTCTCCCACCAGATTCTCAGACCCTATATGGTTAACAGGTTTATCCCCATATACAGATAAGACTCTGGCTCTAAGAGGTTGAAGGCAGCTGAGCATAGTAGTAAAGTGCTCAGGCCTGGATTCCAAGCCCAGCTCCTGTTTCACACTAGCTGGTTACTTGGGACTCGACTCCATGACCTGAACTTGGTCCCTTTATTTGTAGTAGGATAATACTGCAAACTGTTCTATACTCAGCTCCTGGTGGTGTTGCAAGGATGAAGTGAAATTGTGGTCATAAAGCAGTCAGTGTTACATCTGGAGAAAGTACTCGTGGCTGGTAGGCTCATAACTGGGACCACAACTCAGAGTCTGCCAGCTCCAGTACTCACACAGACATTCCACAACCCCACTATAGTAGCCATAGTAACTGTGTGTGATCATCAGGCCTCTGGATCTGGGTTCCTGCCTGTACTTGTCTCAGGCCAGGTCAGGGCCCATGTACCTTCCCCTTCTTCAGCAGGCCGAGGGAAGCACTCCCTGGCAGAAGAATATCTGTACAGAGGTCACATTACTGTGGGGTCTGCAGGATCTGACCACAGGCTCCTTCCAGTCTGGACCTGTCACAGCAGACCTATCCATTGATCTATTCCCCTGCCATAGTGTGGCTTTGGGAGGACTCAGAAGATAAACGATGGTGATGCTGTTTATAGTAACACCACTCCCTTCATTCATAATGCACTTTACCATTTTAAAAGTTCTTTCATTTGGTCTCCCAGCGCACCTAGGGCAGGCAGTCAGGGTCCTAACTCCTCCTCCACAAATGAGGCTGCAGCTGTGCTATGACTTACCAGGCTTCACGATCAGACACACAATCAGGACCAAAATTCAGAGCTCCTCCATGCATGTGCCAGACTGTCATTTTGGGGGTCTGTCTTCTTTCCTTTCTAACTCACCTCCAGTTACATTTTTCTTCTCTACCCATACTCTCTATTTCTATAGCCCCATACCCCCTCTACCTTATTCTCCACAGAAACAAAATTACTATCTGCATTGTGCTTATAGGATTAAATTTGGGAATACATATAAAATTTTAAATTCACTTTTTAATTCCCTGAATTCTTTTCCTAGTTATTTCCCATCCCATGGTTATGTAGTTATGCCTGTACAACACTAGCTGGTCTTATACAACCAAACTATCATTCCATAACCATCAAGCTTCTATCTGTATAACTAACCTATCATCCATGACCATCAAGTGTCTGTCTGTACAACCAACCTACCAATGCATAGTAAGCAAGCATATATCTATAGAAATATTATAGTGATCATAAGGCATAGATCCATTCTTGGTGCCTAGCTTCCAAGAATGTATAGACTGATAGGGGAAATATGCAGGATGGGACATAAACTTTAGAGGGGGATAGTATAGGTTAACATCATACCACAGCAATATATGTGCACCCATGTTTACAGCAGCATAGTTTGTAAGAGCTAAATCTTAGAAACCACCCAAATGCCCATCAAACATAGAATGGATAAAAAAGATGTATTTTTATATAATGGAGTACTACTCGGCTATAAAGAAGGATAAACTCAAGGTTTTTATAGGGAAATGGAGGCAACTTAAAACCATACTCATAAATGAAATAAATTAGACTCACATGTGTAAACATTGCATTGTCTTCTTAGCATAAAAAACTAGTTACTTCTAATAACCAGTTTTAGACTAGTAATAGAAAGAGTAAATAAAATATACAATATTGTGAAAGGGGAAAGGGAAGAAACTGCTCAAAAGAAAGAACTGGGATGAGAGAAAGGAGAAAAAAAAGATGGGAAAATATTTTACATATATATATTTATATATGATAGATAATTATACTACTAATATCTGCTAGTCAATCAAAAAGAACAGGTTGTGCTGTCATTGTTTATTTTTTCATGTCTAAATCTTGTAATCTGAGCAATTACTTTGAAGATAACAATATGCAATATATTATCCAGTGTTAATCTCCTATTATGTTGTTCTGAAATTATGTATCATCATTCTTGTTCTTTTTTCCATTTTCAAATAAAATAAAAGAGAAGTCACTGACTGATACAAGGAGAAAATACAGTGGCATTCTGAAGAGCTAAGACAGGCAAAATGTCACAGAGGGAGTGAAATTAAATCAAATTTCAGCACATGCCTAGAAATGGCGAAGATATCCAAGATAAAAGGTCAAGCATGAACCAAGACCCAGATATAAGGCTACACCCGGGATATGGGAGGGTCATGGATTAGCAAAGTCAGCTCTAGCAAAGTGTCAGTAAGTAGGACAGGAGCTAAAGTGTGGCCACATTTGGATTACTGAAGCCAGGCTAAAGAGCTGGAACTTTATCATCTAAGGAAAGGAACTGGCCATCAAAATTCTTTCCTCAGGAGAGCAGCATATGGAACATGGAACTTAGTGAAGACTTGTCTGCAATCCCATAGATGATAAAAGATGAAGACAGGTAACAGGACAGACACAATGAGGAAACAAAGAGAAACTTCATGAGGCTACAAAATGATGCATTACATTCACTGGAGCACACAGGCTCCAGGGTGCATTTTCACGGAGCAGCAGGAGAAAGGGGGCAATATTTTAATCTAGAAGCTATGATAACTCTTCTCCAAATAACCAGGGAGTGCATCCTGAGTAAGCTTTTTTCCCTAATACACTTGGCTTCCCCAATTACACATTTGACAGCTGTCTTCCCCAAACAGGAAGCATACAAAATACAAAGACTAGGTCTATCTCATTTTTGCTATAGCCCCGGTATCTAAAAACTCACAGCGATTCAATAATTTTTTTTGTTGTTGTTTAGAGTATAACTCAAGATCTGATTAAAAGAACAAGTATATACTCTGTTGACTGAGGATAATATGGTAGAAGGAATGAGAAGTACAAAAGAAATAGAAATTTGGTTCTGATGTTACTGAAGGTGGAAGGTGGGGAGTATGTACCAGATGTCCTGTTATGGGCTAAAAAGTGGTGGTCCACTTAACACCAGCTGAATTAAATCACATGATGCTGGATGTAGATGGCCCATCTGAGAAAAGGTGCCAGCATAAACAGAGATGTGGAGAAGAAAAGCTAGGCATCGTGGGTTCTCCTAAATGTTGCTTTTTCAAGACGTTGGTTCTCTTGGAGGAGCTCATCATGACTAACTTCCCCAATATAAGTTTGGCCATTATCATCAGAAGAGCTCAGGACCTTGTCGGTGAGAGTGGTTGTGGTTCACTTTGGGGGAGCTCTGTTCCTTACATTGAGCATCACTTCCTGGCTCTGGAGGGGAAGATGTATGCTGTTTAATCTCCAGGAGAAGCTTGTCATGCTGACTTCCTGGCATGTACTCGACTGTTCTCATCATCGGAGCAGCCAGGGACCTCCTTGTCACTGAGGACGGCTAAGGTACTTTTCAGGGCAGCCCTGATCCTTATTTTGAATGTGACTTCTCGGCTCCAGTGTAGAACCCTCAGCCTACTGGCACAGCTCCTTCACGCCACTGGCACACTTTCCGGCCTCCACCACTGACCTTTGGGCCTTCCCAGCAGATCCGCAAAGCACACTGGCATGAGTCCTTGTTGTGGGCTCTAGACCTCTAGTTGGACTTGTGGGAGGCATTGTCACGGGCTCTTGGACTTTAGCTCACACAGGGCATTGCTGTGGGATCCAGGCCCTTGGATGAATATTCTGGAAGAATATTCTTGGAAGAATATTCTTTAGTGTTACGGACAGGTTTCCTGTACTTTCTTGTGTTTAACTCTGGGTGACCATCATAAAATAATAGTATAAATTCTGTGTCCTGATTGTAATTGTTCTCCTCACAACCCCTGAAAACATCATGTCCCCTCCCTGCACAACCTTCAGAGCCCTCCTTCATCTATGCTCAGGCATCTATGAGGGAAGTAGCTCTTGGTTATCAAGTGATATGATCTCCAAGTCTCTGGTACCCAGCAGAGAGCCACCAACTCTGTGAATTCCAAATAGACTGTGAAGGTGCGAGGCCCTTGTAAGCATATCCTTGTGTTTACAGCAGTTTAGCAGTCTTGCAACTTCAAAATGACCTGAGGAAGAGGTATACTCAGCCTCTCTTTCTCTACCATGAACAAGGAATCCCACCTTGATGACTAAAAACAAATATAAAAAGCATCTATAACTACCATGACTTGCTCTAGGCAACTGTCTTAGAAATGTTTTAGCAAGAAGAAGAAGCTAAATCTAACTGAGAGCCTTAGGGGAATCCTTTCAATAAAGCTTGCATTCTCTAAAGCGCAGATGAAAGTAAGAGAAAGACAGAGACATAAAATACACACATACAAATACTTATGAACCCAAAAACAAGAGAAGAGAGTTTAAAAAAAAAAGGACAAAGAATAATTCTCCATAAAGAATGGGGTTTTTTCTGTTTCTTACAGGTGCTTGTAACCCTAACTGTATACTTCTCCACTGCTTGTCAGGAGAAGTCTTGCAGTGTCTTCACTGCCTTCACTTGCTTGGAACAGATGGAAAGCAGCAAAGCAAAGAGCTCAAGATAAGGGTTGGGGGCGGTGAAGAGAACCCAAGGCTTGAATCCCAGCAAGGGTACTGGGTGAATGTAAGTGAGATGCTGCTGAATCTCTAAATCTCAATTTCTCCTTCAGTAAAATGGGGACAATAGAAGTTCCTTGATGGATTATTATGCAGATTCAGCAAACTGTACACATCTGCTTACTGCACAGAAAATCAGTACTGGATCCCCAAATCCCAATAGACCATCTTCCTGGCATCATCAGCTCTTCCTCTGCTGTTCTTCTCCTTTTAGATCTACTGGGAAATTATAGGATTAAAAGAAATCACAGACACAGCACTTTCTACTCCTCTGGCAACATGCTAGGTAAATATTCACATTTTCCCTCTGAATAACAAGGTAAAGGGTCTTATTTGGATTATTCTCAAGGCAATTTCATGGAAGCTGAGGTATCTGGCCAGGAGCAGATAAGGTCAGATCTTGCACAGAGGACTTCAAGCCTAGCCCAGAGGCTCCTGTTCAAAGGAGATTAACACCCACTCCACATTTCCAGGACCCCAGCAAGGGAATAAATAATTCATTTCCTTCTCTGTTTTCCCTCTGGCTGCCTCAATTCAGATTTAAGTTTCAAACACTTCCATTTGTAACCACAATAACAACAAAAATCTCAGTGAAAGTTCCTTTTCCAAGTGATGTGTATTTTCTCTGAATCTCTTCTTATGGATTAGTCCCCAAGGAAGCCCAAAGATCTACCCTTTAACCTTCCTCAGGGAAGACTTAAAAACCAACTCTCTTTATAGCTGCTCGTGCAGAATCCCAGAAGACACCAGATAAACATGCCACAATCCAAGCCATTGCCAGCTGGAAACTGGAGCCAAGCTTTGTCATGAACCAGTTACCCACTACAGACATAGGCATCCAATTGTGAAATAATAACCTCCTAATTCACTTGTGTCCCTCCAGCAGCAGTCTTCTAAGCAATTTTGTTTTCTTCCCTCCCTCCAGTCCAAGTACAATAGCAGAGTCAACTACAGAGTAAAATACCCTGCTTTGTTATGAAGACAGGCTATGTCTATGTATTTTCTTCTCTATGTTTTTGTTCAGATCTGATTCTTCTAGGGCATTATACAGACAGGGCATCATACAGAGTGAGACTAGACAAGACTAGGCAGACTACAGGGAGACCAGACTAACACTGCACTCTTAGAACACACGTGAATGAAACACACCCATAGGATACCCCCGTGTGGGGCTGCAGCCTCAGCACCAGCTCCATGCTGTTGAGAGCACATATTGTTATCACTATTGCAGGATGCCTGGGTCCACAGCAACCTTCAGAGCACAAGGCAATGAGACTTGGGGCGCCAATACAATGAGGTTCCTACTTATTGACAACTACACTCAACTTACCCTGGGCAAGTTTGCAAATCATATAGACCCCCAGAAATGTGTCCTCATGGTGACTGGTTACAGAAACTGGTCCTTTTAGGAACATGAAGAAGAATCTTGTAGAGTGGGAGGTAAAGGCTATTTGCCATGTAGCACTGTGGATTCATCACAAATGCCTTGACCAGGGAGGTAAGCCAGTGTCATCATGTCCCATATGGATATGAAGGCAGAAGCAAAGACTGGAAGCCTACTCATACATCAAGGCAGACAAGAACACTTAAGTTTTACCAGGCACTTGAAGGAAATCATTGATTCCTAAGAATATGAGTTCCACTTCTCTCATATACCTTCAAAGGAATGTGCTGTGCTCCTTTGGATCTGCGCATTCTGACCCACTAAAAGAAAAGGCAGCAACTGGACTCACATGCAAGATCATTCGTGGTGATGGCCTTGAAGACTTGTTCCTCCAAGGTTTGGTCCATACAGGAACAACACGGGAGCATCCTTCTGGAACTTGTTAGAAATGCAGGATTTAAGGCTCTACCCCAAACTTCTCCCCTCAGAACCTACATTTAACAAGATTTTCAGATGATCGTGCATACATTAAATGTGACAGGCACTGGTCTAGAAGGCAGCTGAAGGTCAAATGCAACCTAGGAGCTAAGATACAGCAGCCCATAGAAGAGGGGGTCTTTGTTCTAATGATGTTGAATTTCGAGGATATAATCCACACATTCTTGCAGTTATGTCACAGTAAAACTCACTCTGTTATACCCACCACACCAGCTGCCCCTCTGGCGAAAAGTCTCTGCTATACCTGTGGGTGAGGCAGGTGTATAAGAGCAGTGGCACAAGTCAAGGCAGGTGCTGCCTCAAAAGCCTAAGTGGAATGTGTGGCTGGGAACTAGGTCAGTGTACAAAGGGGCAGCAGCTGGTTAAGCAACAGTTAAAAAAAAGACACCATGAATGAGGCCAGACATTTGAGAAAGTGGATGTTTACTGAGTCACTCTGTTAAAAACACTCATGAGACTAGAGGGCTGTCCCACTCGGCCATCCATCAATAGCAATCCATGTCAGGTGACCAAGTATGGATCTGGGATCAAGGCAGAAGGAAAAGACTCCATCAGTGCAATTTTCACTTGAAACAAGTTAGGGTTAACATTAGCTCCACTCCTCGCCTCTTCATACCTATGAACAAAGACCCAAAGATGCTGACTCCCTGCTGACACAGATGCTAGGATACCCAGAGCCTTCCTCTCATACTTGCCTGCTGCCGAATGGAGACTGATTTAAAGGGTCCTTCACCAGCATCCCCTCCTCATGGAGTAGCATCTCCTGATGGCCAGATGGTGAAGATGAGGTTATCTGAGTCCTTAATAGGAATACAGAGGGCCTTGGGTTCATAGTTTTTATTTTATCTAGGTATAGTTGGATTTGGTATTTAACATTCATTTCTCTAAAATTTGGTGTGAAATATCCAGCCTCCCACTGAATCCCATGTGCTATAGGAAAAAAAGTCAACTCATATTAACCCTAGAATTTGCATATGTGACTCAAATCGGAAAGAATCCACAAAACCCATCACCCAAGTAACAGTGATTTGTTCAGAGGTTAAGATATCACTTAAGTTGGTCTAATTAATTTGAAGTCCCCAGACTTTTGTTGACTAGCTGAGAAAAGTTACCATGCTGACTGGGCTATTGATCCTGGGTTATTAACAAGAGGAAATTGGACTATTACCTCAAAGTAAACATTAGGAAGAACAGGTTTAGACACAGCTAGGATATCCTTAGGGCATCTCATTATTACCTTGCCCTGTGTTTAAGATCAATGGAAGACTACAACCCAAGGCAGGATTACCAATGGTCCAGACCTTCCAGTACTAAAGATTTGGGCAACCCCACTGGGTAAATAACTACAATAGATGATATGCTTGCAAAGGAAATATAGAATGGGTAGTAAAAGAAGGTAGTAATAAGTACCAGCTATGATTACATGACCATTTCTACAAATGATTATCATGATTATTTCCAGTCTATAGGAATACACTGGGGGAGGTGTGAGTGTGTGTGCAGTAAATGTCTTTATTTCATTCTTTTAACATGAAACATACTAACTTTAGATTACATTTAAGTAATGCTAACTTTACATCATAATATTTCAGTTATAAAATATCAAGGAGAAGAGTTAACATCATCTAAGGACTTCACCCCTCTGGAGAAAGGGTTTGTGCATTTTTTAGTAATATCCAGGATAGATGGATCATGTTAGGTGGAATTGAGACTTTACTATTGCCTTTATTTATAGATTAAGTATAGTTTAAAGAGATGCATATGAATGTCAAGTTGAAAAGAGGTGGACTCACAATACCTAATTTGTGTGCCAACTTCATTGTGCCCTGTTATAACCAGATTAAGCATTATTCTAGCATGTCTGTGAGGATATTTTGGATGGTATTAGTATTTGAATCAGCGGGCTGAGTCAAGCACATTGCCCTCCCCCAGTGTTGGTGGGCAACATCCAAACCATTTAGGGTCTGAATAACAAAAATATGAAAAAAAGGAAATCTGCAGTCTCTCCCTGATTGTTTAAACTGGGACATCACTAGGTCTTCTTCCCCTGCCCTCTCATTGGAATTTACACCATCAGTTTTCAGGGCTGAAATTACACCTCTGGCTTTCACTCCAGCTTGCAGATGGCAGATCATAAGACTTCCCAATAGCCCAAGTCTCCACAATAGCCCAAGTCAATTCCTCCTAATATTTCACTATATATATATATATATATATATATATATATATATAATCTCCTCTTGGTTCAATTTGCCCTGATATAGGACATGAAAAGAATGTTTATGAACCAAAAAGCAAACCACTCTTGGAATACCCATCAGTTGTCTTAGATCACAAGGGAGATAGGCTGCCAACATCTTGGCAATTAAAGCCAAGAAATGGAAATGGTCTTCATGGTATCATTTGAATTTTTGGACTTTTTAAGGAACTGATTCATCAATTTTCTTCATTATTTTTTAAGGTGGTTGACTTGAAAGTTCTGTTACTTGCATCTGAAAACATCCTAAGTAACATTAGGTAAATAAATCATTCTTTCCTGGGAAAAAAGATATTGTCTCACCAAAATTCTCTTGGACTCAGCATGTATTAGACATTCCAGCCACTGCCTTCTTCTCCCAAAATAAATTGTCAGGCACAAATAAAAAACAAGAAGAAAAGAACAATAACAACAACATACTATAGTCTCTCAGATAAGAAAATTAAATAAATTGCAGGAACACGATAGAGTGGCTGCCCTTCCTTTCTGTCCCTACAGCTCTCTGAAACAATAAAGCCAAGCTAGCTTAGGTTTTTAATTCCCCTTTCTTTCATTTAGGGTCACTTCCTTCATTCCATCTAGGAATTTAAATATCAGAAGCAAACAGTCCTCCCCTCTTCACAGTTTTGCCTGCCCCCTCCAAATTCTCCTTCCTTTGTCACTAGATTTAAAGGGGGAGGGGGAGACTTTATTCTAATCCGAGTGCAATTCTCCTAGCTCTTTCCTAATCCCTCCACCTGTGAGATAATTGCTGGTACTTAGGAAAAAATTCAACAGTAATCATAGACTTGTGCACAAAGACACAAAAAGAGACAGATAAAATGGGAGAAAGGAAAAAGAAAAACTCACACACCCAGAATTATTCAAGCCCTGATGTCCATTCTAGAAGTACAAGGCAGCCAAAGTCTATGAGGTTCATTTCAAATTCATGGTTTAAATCCTTGTCACACATACAATAGCATAAGATAAACCTAAAAACTAAAATGGGTGGCCATAAGTTAACTATTCACAAGTCAGTTACAAGTAATAAGTAAACCTATCACACATGAACCTTTATTGTCTTAAATGCAGTAGGAAAATTCTCTTAATCAAGAGTGTGGTTGGTTAGATGATAATGAAGAATAAAAGATGCTGAAATGTTTTTATCCAGTGATCAGAATAAAGCAAAATCCTACTGGATTGGGCATTGGATCGCACTCCATCAACTCAGGCTAAGACTGCAGGCACACCTCTAGCTTTTGGTTGATGGATATGAGAGTAAATCTGTTAAAACAAAAATCCATGCAAACAAATAGGTATATAAACTAAGATAAATATGAGACTTTTTTTAAACAGTATAAAATATAATAAAATACTTTATGTAAATGTGGTATTGGGGATCAAACCCAGGAGCATTCTACCACTAAAATAATCTAATCCTGTCTCTCTCTCCCTCTGCCCCTACTCTTGAGACAAGTTATTATTATGTAGTTCATACTAACCTTAAGCTTACTACATAGCCCAGGCTGACCTCAAATTCACAGTGATCCTCCTGTCTCAGCCTCCTAAGTGCTGTCATCACAGTAGTGCACAATCACACTGCCTCTATTTTACAGTTTGAGATGTGATCTCATTAGACTGCCCAGGCTCAGCTGGAACTTGCAATTGTTCAGCTTCCCAAGTAACTGAGATTACATGTGTGCACCATCAGACCTAGCTGATAAAATACTTTTAGTAAAGTCTCATACGCTTCCTCTTTAGTTCACTTTATTCCTTAGAATTTGCTATATCACAATGTGTCTCAAATTTACTTGATCCTAAGAATAATTGACCACTGAGGCTCCATTGTTCTGAAGCAGGAACCAAAAGTCTAGAGATTCATGAGTTCCTGATGGATTCTTATAAATTAGAGAGACATTATTACAACTCTGAAGAGTTTTATTTTAAATTAAATATATGTGCATGCATATTCCAGAAAAAGGTACAAGAGTGGTCCTCTGTTTCATAGAAACAATGGCAATATTTTACTCCTTTGTTTGAAAAAACATGAGCATGATATAGGTCGATGTAAGAATTGAACACAGCTCATCCACTGGGATAGACACTGACAGTGTACCCACCAAACTTCTCTCCCCTTTCTCCTGGGCACAGAGATAAATTATATTCTCCAGCCTTTTAGCAATTGGATGTGATCATGTGATTGTGCTCTGGCCAATAATGAGCTATGCACATTAATTCCAGGCTTGGGGGAGAAGCCCGAGTTCTCTCTCTCTCTCCTCATTTGGCAGCTGACCACAGAGACGGACAACACTCTAGAAAATTACAAAGCTACAGAGGTACAGACTCCTGAATGACTGTGGAGCAGATTCCCCAGTCCACTGCCTACCAATCTGCACTGCAAACTGTGACGTGAATGGGAAACTCTGAGTAGCATTAAGCCACAGAGATTTGGGAATTGTTTCTCCTACCAATTAGCCTACCCTGACTAATACACATACTACTTTCCTGGGTCTCTTTGTTTTTCCTCGTTTTCAACTTACTTTTCGAACATTTTAGGATGAAATAAACACAGACTAGTGAAAAAACAAGCCACATGGAGCTCTCACTGCAACGTCAATACTGCCTTGACCCTATTAAAAAAAAAATAGAAAAAAAGAAAAACTACCACCAGAAAAGGGCTTTCATATTTTAAGTACTGTTTGGTACAGACAAAGCCTAAAACAAGGGAGAAAATCGAATTCATTACATCAAGGTTTTTTCCTTTGTATATAATGTGAGCTATTTGAAAACAAAGAATTATTTTTATACATTTTTTTGTATTTCCTGTTCTCAATACTTGTCAAATTCAATTATATTGTATTCTTTCTAAAAAAGGGGGATGGAAACATATTTATTAAAATTGTTAAGGTAGAGCCATATATCCTATTATTACTTAATATGTGCTACTCATACATCTTAATTTTACCCAAAGTAAAACAGTATAATTATTTATAATGCATCATATATATTATTTATGTATATTAAGAATATATTATAAGGGCTGGGAGTTTAGGTCAGTGGCATAAGTGCCTACTTGGCAAACACGAGGTTGTGAGTTTAATCCCCATACCAAGAAAAAAAAAAGAAAAGAATATATTATAATAAAATAGTATAATCATTCCCATTTTACAGAGGGGAAAACTGAAGTTCAGTGAAATTAATTGAAGTAATGAGATGATAGGTATTGGCCTAGGCTTTAGAGCCAAATAAAACTTGGTTTTCCTTGGTTTTACCAGTAGTTCAGTAACTGGTTTTGTTAATTTTATCCTCTACTTTCTTGCCTGTGAAATGAAAATAATACTGGGCAACCACTGAAGAATTTCTCTTAGGTGATATGAGAAATCAAGCTAAATAAATCTTTCATATAGGTAGGAGAGGGATGGAAGGAAACCTTAATGGTCACTAGACATGATACAATGTTTCTGAGAAACAAGAGGGGCTAGTTCTCTAAAACAGTCAGGCAAAGAGCAACAGAGGAATCATTAAGTGGAAATGCAGGTCTTCATGTGCGGGAAAACAGACCACCTCTACCCACTATGTGGATGAAATAAAAAAAAAAAAAAAAAAAAAAGCTTGAAAGACTTCAACTACTAGGTTGCCCAAAAAAGGAATGGATGTGTGAGAGAGGGTGAGATTACAAATCTTCAAATATATTTTCATATTATTTTTGGAGGGAAGCTGACCTAAAACAGGAAGAGATTTGGAAAGTTGATAAAAAGCACCATACTCCATAAATGACTCTGACCTTGCCTAGGCAGTGACCTTTATACTACCACTGGTTTAATGACATTGTTTCAACAGTAGCTGATTTTACTGTTAAACAAGGATACAGAGCACACGATAAAACAACTAAATCACTCTTGTAAATATTTAATCCTATTGCCTTTCCTTTTTCCTTTTAACAAATCACTATCAGAAGCTAAGCACATCCTACAAAGTACATTTATTTATTCTCTCCTGGAAAAAAAAAAAAAAAAAGCTTAGTGCTCAGGCATTTTATCTTTCCAGTTCTCCAGATGACTTTGACACTTGAGAGCTCTTATGATCAAAACAGTTTGAAGGAAGACAGTTTTGCAACAATTTAAGGACAGATTTCATGCATTGATCAACATTCACCAAAGTTGCCTCGTGGAAGAATTTACACTTAATCAGATACATGACGGAATCCTGAAAGAGAAAATTATTCTTACACAAAAACAAAGGAATGATATTAGCTTAAAGATACATACATTCTTGCTTGAGAAAAAAATCCTTTTTACTTAAAACCTTGTAAATAAAATGACAACTGTTCTTATCAGCAGAAAGGAAATGGGAAAAACTATTAAGCAATGGTTTAAAAAATCAATCTCCAGTGAATATCCTCACAGCACATCTTTATTGCATTTGACATGTATCTGCCCTGTTAGAAATAGTCAAGATGGGACAGAAAAAAGAAAAATGGGTATAAAAGTTTTTTTAAAGACAATGAGTGTCACCATCTTACTTTAGCTAAGACAAAAGCAACCAACAGGGCAAATTCATACAATGTATAAAGCATCCTAAAATCCTGAACCTCAGAGTAACTTACTGACAAATTTGAAAGCTGAGGTTGAATCAGTTCTCAGGCAATTAAGGATTTAAGGGACAACCTTATTAAGAAGTTCATATTGTGATATTTCCAGAATCTTTCTTACACGGAAAATCAATAATGATCTCAGCAGTCTATGAGTAATCTATATAAATAGCGCTCAACAGTGAAGGTAAGTCCTAGTGACCATTTGATGGGAGAGGAAAGAAAACTGTACTGGGAGTCACAAAGTATGATCCAAAGCCTTGCTGCATTACAAATTAACAGTGTGACAAACACATCAGTCATGCCTTCCCAGCGTGTTTTGTCATCCACGAGATTACAGGGAAGTGGGCTAAAGGAATTCCAAGTTTCTTTTGAGCTCTGAAATTACATGCTTCTAAGACCTGAGAAAGTAAATTAGCATTTTTTTAAAAGTAACTGTTAATCAAATGTTTTTATTTTCCTCATGGCTCGTATATTTTTATATAAGGTAATCCCACAGCTCTTTTTCTACACAAAAAGAGCAAACACATCTTTTGAAGACCTAATGGAACCACCCAGTTTGATCAGGATTTCTTGTTTAAGGGTGGAAAACTCTAAAGGAAGAGGCCAATGATTATCTTTTGCAATGGAGATGTCCAAAGCATAATGGAGGTCACAAGGAAGCTGGGCTGTTCATGGTGCTGAGCTCTTCAACATTATCAGCTCTCGGCTACTATTCCTCTTCCTTTGTGATTATCTGCACTACACGATTCGATCTTGAGTTATTTCTATGATAAAGCATAAACTGTTATAGGAACTAGGTATACTGTGATAAGTAAAACTGTGGAGTTTATATTTCAATGGACCACTAATTCTTTAATAATGTATAGTGCTACTTTGATTTGCATGGCTTTTCACTTGCATTTTATCAACTGTTACCCACAGCGATCCTGCCAAGTAGACATTTTACAGGTAAAGACATGAAAGCTCCAAAATATTGAATATTCTGAATGTTCCTAAACCTAAAGAGTGATATTGATATTAACAAGATGTATTTCTGATGATGATAATGAACATTTATGACTATTAAACTAATGTTTATTTATATTAGAGCCAAAATCCAACATAAGTTCTTTTTATCTCAAGGGATCCTCCTGGTAGTTCTGTGAATATTTCCCATTGTTAGAATAATGAGATTTAACAAGTTTATACAGTTTATGTCAAACAATAATATCAACGTTCTAATCTACAATGTTTTCCTCTCCAGCACCATGAGCTAGTACTCCATATTTAACTCTGTGTACATTTTACTCTATAGTTCCAAATTTGGGTTAGAATTATTCATATCCAGGGCAGGGGATATAGTTTAGCAGCACAGTGCCTGCCTAGCAAGAGTGAGGACATGAGTTTGATCCACAGTACAAAAAAAATATTATTCTTACCTGGGTATCTGATGCTCCAGGTAAACTCCTATATGGATTAGTTTAGAAACAGAAGCTCACCCCTACCCATCACCATTTTGACCACAGCATTTGTAAGCACCCTGTATTGGCCACTTGGGGAAATAGAAAGCATACTGCTAGATCAGCAAACTACATCTCCATGACCAGAAAAACAGCCCCAGGCAAATGATCTACTAGAAATGGATCAGTGGCAGCCGTGTCACACTAAACAGACAGCACATAAATAGGACAAAGACCTCATCTGTACACAGAAAGAGCCCACGATTCTTTGCTAGCCAATGATTTCTAAATAAAGTACAAGTAATTCTTACCAGAAAGCAATTATTTTACCTACAGTTTCACTGTCTGGGGAAAATAAACAAACAAAAAACAGTTAAACTCTTCATTTAATCACAGTTAAACTGTTCAGAATTATAGAATAAATAACCTCATACATACACGTGGAGAAATAACCATGATGATTATTAACCTGCTCTAAACTTCAAAGCAAATATGACTACATAACATTCTTATGATGTTCTTATCTTCCACTGAGCTGACATCAGCTCTTGCTGGAGTTAAGCACGCCATTATCAGAAGCATTGTTCACACACACTATATGGATATCCATTTAAGTATTTAGGTAACACAAATGGGAAGTGTTTTAACAAGACTAGTGTCTAAAACTGCAGTTGTTTTAACATCTGTGCTATGCATTTTACCAGGAAGCAGTAATTTCCCTATTGAAATGAACCCATCCAAAAACTATTCCCAATCAAAACAGAAAATGTGGTTAAAAGCAATCTTGAGTGAAGCCAATCCAAAAGCTTCCTGCAAATTTTAGAGGCACTAAGGTTTATAATACTAGACTTGGAAAGGACTTTAGAATTATCTTGTCCAAAGTTTTTCAACTGAATACTTCTTTTAATTCTAGCTATTCCTTTCCAAAATGAATTACAGAAAATAATTTTATGTCAAGTAAATTTGGGTATTATGAAAAGTACATTTTCCTTCCTGGAGATTTATAATTTGCATTGTCATAGCAAAGTCTCTGAGATGTCCTATAGTCAAGAAACCTGCTTCATTTCGTTTAAACCTGTGTTTTCAGGACTTAGTTTTTGCTGTACTTTTTTACTTGAAACACTTGAATTTCTCAAAATTCTTTCCAAATATAACAATCTGCCAAAACACACTATATAATGTCAGCTCCTAAAAGATGATAAAACTCCCCCAGATTCACATGTACTTATATTTTTCTTTAGGGCTATTTTGAAACCAGATGATACACTAATTTGAAAGAAACATTAACAATTAAAACTTCTCCAGTTAATAAAGATATAATTGTACTTAATAAATTTAAACTTAATAAGCATGAACTGTGTAACACACAATTCACTATGGGTATGACACTGGACTTCAAAACTGACATTATCAAGTTCATGCTCATGGATAGCATGAATAATGGGAGAATGTGGTTATATATATATATATATATATATATATATATATACACACACACACACACACAGAGAGAGAGACACAGAGAACACACATATATAAAATATTGGAAAAATATATATATTTTAAGGAACAGAGGACTATAGTAACAACTTAAGGTTAAATATTTCAAGAAAATGGCTTGATATATATTCCCACACTTGCTTATTATTTGTCATATATTTTATTTTGTTTTGGAAAATGTATAATGCACACAAACACGATGCATTTGAGATTTGAGACTTATATTTAGGATAGTATCAAGTCAAAGCACTGAATCTCATTTCAATAATGGATCTGTAGGCATTTGCAAGGCATAGTCATTAGTTTATTTTTAAGTAAATATTTTGATTGGCAGAGAGATTTTTACAAACAAGGTTCTGTTCCAAACACTCATTCTTGATGTATCCAAACCCACTTGCACATCATTCATTTAACAGTCATTCCTGTGCTGAAATATAAAATTATCCTAAGGAAGTCAAAGTACAGAGAAAAAGTATGCCTAGTGGTTTTCATTTAAAAGAGCTCCAGAGTATGAGCAACCAGGTCTCTTTCAGTTCTGTGGCCCTCACTCTGTGGCATTACCATAAAGCTTAGGAAATGAGCTATTACACACCATCATCCCTCCTAACAGCTATCACAGAAAATCACACACTCACAAAGCAGCATTAATTGTCAGAATTAGCAACCATTTAAAAGGCAGCTGTTCTTTCACTCTTACACAGGCTCCAAATTCAGGATTTTCCTCCTATATTGGCCACTTGATCTATTGCTGCTACATATACATGCACACACAATGAATCCTTAGTCATGTGAATTTTCTAAAACTACCTATAAAAAATATTGTTTATTAAGCAACATTTTTCACCCAAATACTTGCCCTTCATTGCTACGATTTGCTGGAAAGCTTCCGACCTGTGTGGAAGAACTTTTCAAATCTCCAGGTGGAAGGACTCTGTTTTGTGTGGGTTGGGGGAAAAGTGAGCAGTATCTCTTTAAGAGTCAACAGTAAATTAACTTGCCTATACAAGTGAAATAATTAGCAGTTAGTAGCTTATTAAAAGGATGGCAAAGGCCAAGCTGCCATCTGGGATCTCCAGTTTCTTGTGATTGCTATTATGTCAAGATGTGCAAGTTGCATTAGCTTTCATGTCACTGCGCCTGCCCTTACTTTACATGTAAATTTTAATGAAAGATGCGGCACTTTTAAAATCAGACAGCCATCAGCAAGTGTTATTAGTCTGGCTTTTTATGAAGCATATGGTCTTTTCCACCTCTGTTGTTCTACTCACCACTAAATGCCTAAGGAAAAAAAAGAGGAAAATCCAATGGTATCAATTAACTATTCTCTTTGTGCAAAGGGAAACCTAAGCATCAAAACAGAGCAAAGCTCCCTTACTAGAGGGCAATGTTTTTGCCTCTATTTACACACAGTGAAAACCACAATGCCTCAGTCTCTTACAAGGTTAACACTTCTCAATGGATGCAAAAGCAAGCTAAAACCTGCCTGTTGAGTGGTCTGTGAATATACATGGTCTTGAGGAAGAATGGGTGCATATATTAAAAATAAATGGCAGAAAGTTCATCTCTCACTCTGGATGGTATTTATATGGGTAGTTGTAGATTTTTAAAATTTGAGCTGTATATGTAATAGAACACATTTATACACTTCACATTGTGTATGTTATCCCTCAGTAAAGATAAATACACAATGAACAACTAGAAAATCCCCTCCACGTTCATACACAAAACAAATTCTCTTCTCTGATTCTGAGAATTTAGAGGGTTGGTGATTTGACCAAATGTATTATTTTCTAACATTCTGTATTTAACATAAAATATTAATGTTAAAATTGTTAATAAGTTAAAAACAATGTATTTAGCCGTTTTGCTGTAGAAGTGCTTGTTTAAAAGTTGCTTAAAAATTTGCCTCCCCTGTCATTTGCAAGGAATCAGTTAGGAGCACAGAGCACATATTGTCTCATTTCCCTGTGTAGTTGGCACCTACCGGATCCTTGGGTCTCCATCAATGCTTGAATGCTGAGTAAATATTGCTTTACTAATGCTAAAGCAGAGACTCTGCTAAATTCAGATACATATCAGCCTGTTATCTATTATTTCCAGTACACCTGAAAATGGAAGCAACTTATGAGAACATGATATACCGGCATGAACTTATTAATACACAGTTGGACAAAATGTACCTACATTGAGACGCATGGACAGTTCCCTACACACCTGAGAAACAGACCATGGCAGGTACGCATCTAAGCACATGAGGTAATGTACTATGCTTGTTCTATAATTATTTTAAATGTTTTTTCATCAGGCAATTTTGAATTCTTTGTAAATGAAGTATATCATAAAGATAGCACAATTTAATTCAAAACATCTTTTACCTGCAGATACTGTCAAAGTCAAGCCTATATGCATATTCATATAGATGTACAATTAAAATATATCCCCCTAAGATTAACCAACTTGATTTAGTGAAAAAAGGAAGATCTATACAAAAGTTTGTTCTTCATACCTTAGAGAAAAAAGTGTGCTAAGATATTTATATACAGACATAAATTACATTTGATAACAGTTATCAATAAACCCAAATTGATAATTGAGTAGGAAACAGACATGTTGCTTACAATTCTGTGAAATAATTTCATTTATGTACTGTCAATTGAAATTTAATTGAAACATTATATTGATATACTGTACATTTTATTAACAAAACCACTGTTCACATTGGCAGTTTTTAAATGCTTCAAAGAATAATTGTGCAAAAAATTGTCTTCACAGCCAATAAAAATTTTTGAACAAGGAAAATAAAACAATCTTTTCATATTTTAAAGTCCCATTTTTTAAAGTTACTGCCCAAAACACAGAGCTTCTAAAATCAGGCAATATACATTTTACATTTAAAATAAGTCTATTTCCCCACCCCTCAAAGACTTTCAAAACATTAAAAGAAAAAAACTATGGAAAATAGGCTTTCTTTTAAAAGAAAAGATTTTATTCATTGTCAATCAGTGGTGGAACAGAAACAGATGAGAAGAGATGGAAATGTAATATTGCCCCTATTTTATTATAATTAGATATTTATAGAGCACAGATGAGTTTATTTTCATAATTAGTAGCTGGCACTGCTTTACTAATCTACATAAACAGTTGGTTATCAGGCAGTAGCTTATTCTCAGGGCTCTCAAGTCCTAGCAGGGACGAGAGGGGGCTCAATTCCTCAAATCAGGTTTCTTAATGTTATTACCAGCAAAATACCATCAATACAAAATCATGTTCAAGTTCATGTAGCTTGATTATCCCTTTCTAGTTTGGCCAGTGTTGATTAGTTCAGCATCAGAAGGCCAATGATCAAATCCACACAACAAAAACACATATAAATAAGTCAAAGGGGGCCTCTTCATTCCAAAGGACTAGAATAGATCATAGGGTCAACTATCTAGTCCAATAACTAAAAACTTCAGTACAGTTCAGTAAAGATAAAGGAATTTAATACCCCAGCCACTTACATTATTTAAAATCATCCCTCTTTGGGGAGGTACTGAAGATGTTGCCTCATTTCCCAGTCATTCTCAGCATCTATACCCTCCTTTCACAGACCCACACCACCAAGCAAAACCAGCTTCACCCAACACACAGATCTGGCACTGACAGTCTCACCAAGAATAAGACTTGGTCAGGATACTAGGCCACTGTTAGAGGCAAATAGGAAATTAAGTGTGCTTCCAGAAACCACCTCCCTCTACTGACATCCAGCAAAAAACCTTGGAAAAATATTTTATTCTTTCTTCTTTCTCAAGTCAAAGGTCAAATCTTGTGGTTCATGGATTAGTTTATTTGGTACATACCCATACACTCTGTGTATATGTACTCACACATACCTACAGCAACAAAACAATGCCATGAATTGACACTTTTATAAAACGCACACCTGGCTTACCTTGAGGCTCTGGTGACATGGGGCCTTCATTCTTGCATGACAGCAACCAGTGGAGCAGAGTCAAGGCTGTGCTGTTGGCTGGATTTATGGGCTCCAGTTTGCCAGAGCCCCCACTGCCACCTATGGTTTCCTGAATTACATTAGGATCTTCCTTACCCCTAGACACGCATCAGGTACCTTTAGGTATTTGAGTCTGCAACTCCTGCATCAAGTCCAATTGCAAGGGGAAGTATTTGGACACCTGGCCCAGACTAGGCAACTCCCAAATGAACAAGAAAAAAGGGATGGGATCCTATACGCAAAGCCAACATTTAAACAAAGACTGTAAAGTTTAAGTCCACAAGCTGAGCAGTAGTGTTTGCTGCAGAAATCTTCTGTTCAGCCACTTTTATTCTCATTAGGTTTTGACCATGTGCTGCCTACTGGCCTCCTGAATGCAGTGGCTAAATTTACACCCTAAGCATCCTACTTGGTTTTGTAGATTTGACTTCACAGTTCTTTGCACTATGGGTTTACTGTTTTAGGAGACTGGAGGGCTGGCAAAGGTAATAATGAAGAGTAGGTTACAGTGTCATAAAACATAAAGCAGGAAGTGTCCTTAGACAATTACACTATGAGAAGCCATGAAAAGCTTTTGGGCAGATGAGCTGTATGATCCAACTTACCTATAAGTTTGTTTCATTTTCACTTTTAACAAAATGATTGATAGCAGAGTAAGAAGGATTAGAGATTTTTTTGAGTCCCTTCCACATGCAACACAGTAGAGTTGACACAGCTGGACACTTTTAACAGTTAAATATATTTGACTTTAACATACCTAGTTGAGAGGAATGGCCCAATTCACATACACACACAAAAACTTTAATAAACTTGATAAAGAGTTATGTGGAGGGAGAGGTCAAGGATAGCATTAGGTAGGTAATGAGTTCTAAGTATGATTTCAGTAGTCAGGAAAAAGGGGAGGTAGAACTACAAAAGGGGAGAGAAACAGAACAAGCAAAGCCAGTAGACAAGTGAAGTCAGTAAGATTGCTTGGTATCCTCTTTGTTCAGAGCAGCAACTAATATCTAAGATGAACAGGGGAAGAAGATTAAAGGGAAACAGGGTCACACCAGGGAAGGCTTCAGCA
The DNA here is from genome assembly GCA_004027455.1 of Hydrochoerus hydrochaeris. Classification (NCBI taxonomy): domain Eukaryota; kingdom Metazoa; phylum Chordata; class Mammalia; order Rodentia; family Hydrochaeridae; genus Hydrochoerus; species Hydrochoerus hydrochaeris. Next base: position 215,404 of record PVLA01000879.1, read on the forward strand.
GTGAGTAGCTAATCCTATACAGCCCACTGATGGATAGCAGAGTTCACACAGTTCTCAGCTACAGGAGAGACTAGAAGACAAGAGGCATGAGGAGGCTAATTAGGGTAGGACGCTGAACTACTGAGTACCCACCAGGACCAGATCAGGGTGCTGACTGCAGAATGGAAAAGACATTGTGGAGAATCTCAACAAGCTGTCAACTGACTGCCTGGGATAACAAAACAATTTCTGGGTGCCCGGCTTTAGTCATAAGGATGATGGGTGTCCACCAACAGGAATAGGGACACAGAAAAGGAAGCTGGTTGGTAGATACATGGTACAAAGGCTGGCTTTGGACATACTGAGGTGACAGGACTAGGTAACATTTATATGGACATGTATTACAATAAATGCAAGATGGCAGGCTGGAAGTGAAGACTGATCAATGCCCAGGAGCTAGCTAGGAGGCAAATACACAGAGGCCATTCTCGGAGCCAAGGGAGGCACTATAAGAGCAGTGGCTAGGGGCTCAGATTCTGGGTTTGATTCCCACTTACCAGCCACACATCTTAAGTTATTTAACTCTGAGCCTCTGTATCCAAATTGTAGTAAGTGTGACAAGGCATACAGGGTGCCTAGCATGATACCTGTGTCACATGGAGCCCTCCATAAAAACTAGCAGCTGCTCATCATGGGAGCAGCAGTGACCCAGAGAGAGAAAGATACTTATGTGCAAAATCTAAGAACTCTAAAACACCTAATTTAAGGGATACTATAAGGAATCCTGGAAAAATGAGAGATAGACATGTGCTTGTTCTAATGCATTGTAGATGCCAATAGGAGGAAGGACAAGGGAGAGTGCTGTGGACTTCAGAAAGGTTAGTCCTGGGCAGAGCGCTGGGCATCTGAGGAGATCACTGGTAGCTTGCATGCCCAGAGGTACCACTCTAATCATTATTCACCCTCCTCCCTGTCTCCCACCCACTTCCTTCCCAAAGATCAAAGCTCAGCAATGGAGTAAGGGTTCCCTGTAGCAGATTTTTGAGAATGAAACCATCTGGGACTAGCATAAAAGCAGCAGGCAAACAACCACCCCCAAAATGGAAAGGACTGAACCGCATCCATACATAACTTTGTAAAAATTCCAGAAAGCATAAAACTCAAATGAGAGAGATGACCAGCTCACAGCATTTTTAATAACTTATCAACCTCTCCTTTCTTCCACATATGACACCAGAATTTCCATCTCCTGCTTTTGTTATTTGACAATTTTGGGAGGAAGCTGCTACATATAGCTTCTCTGGGATGGGGCTAGAGAATTAGGGAGGAATTGTGGAAAAGCGGCTACTTATTTATAATTTATCAATTAACTTCTCCCTTTACTCCCACACAACTAATCCAATTTGAGCTGGTGAGCCAGCTTCTCCAGGCTGGAGTCTCTGACAGCTTTGATTAGGAATGGATGAGTGAGCTGTGCTCCCCAAAGGTGTGAAGCAAGGAAAGACATGTCAGAGAGCTGGAGCAAACCCACCGGCTCAGCGCCTTGCCTTTTCCCTGTCCACCTGGCAAAAGGCTGACTTTGTAAATTAAAATCCTGGATTACCTCTTTCTTCTCTTCCTCCTTACAGTGTCACGCATTTTTATCTCTAGATTCTTTCACACACACCCCAGTCCCACCCTTGTTAGCTTATTAACCCTACTCAAAAATTCCATTTCTTCCATATATAGTACTGAAAAACAACACAGAGGGAGAAAAAAAGAGCAATAAATGAATACTGCCCAAATTCTACATTAAATAAAAGTACAGGCAATGCACCAATCCTCTCCTCTTCCTCTACTATCATGCTTCCTTCACTGTTACTCCCCCAAATTCAGTTACTCCAAATAAAAGCAATGAAGGTGCATTGTTCCCACCTCCCCTGAAACTGCAAAACACTTTGCTGAGAGGACATCTTAGAATACTCAGTACTGAAGTAAAATACATTTTTTTCTGCACTGTATGACCACTTTCAGAGTCCCTGTTCCTATTAGAAACAGTCTGACACAAGGCTCACATTGTACCCAGAAAGAGTTGAACCAACTCTGAGCCATCCCCAAATAACAAGCACAAAGCACATTGACAAGACACAATAGTCACGACTTCTTTTTCAGTTGTTATTAAACAAATTAAGTTCTAATCTGGACTATGTCCACCAGAATCTACATTTCCCCTGGCACACATGAATACTTTGGAAAGCAGACTGATAGTTATACTGATAAAAATAAAGTGATCTCTACCTTTACTTCTACCTACAGAAATGAAGAAGATCCAGTTAAGGAGAGGAAGCATGGTGTCCACCATGGCGGCGATGAGAGAAAGCGAGAGAGAGGAGAGGAACATCAGCACACTGTGGACACACAAAGACGTGGCACACCTAACAAGCCATGGCAGCAAGAGCAACAGCACAGCAACACCCTGGGAAGGCAGCACATTGCAAGGAACTTAAGCAGGCAGGGTGACCAGCATGGAGGGCCCCTTCCCCTGAGTGTGAGCTGCGTTCCATTCACGTTTTCTCCATCCCACCCTTGGAAACATGACACAGTCGGCATGCAAATCACAGCACAGCCACATGGATGTGAAACTGCATGCACTTAACCAATCTAGCAAAGTTAGGGAAAGTCCTCAAGCACCTAGGGTCTTATATTTTCCAAAATCAATGCAGGCTGTGAGGACCGAGAGTGTAAACACACATGATTCAGTGGGGCACACACAACATTCATAAATATTTCCACACATATTTACAGACATCAGCAACAAATTTTGAAGATTCAGTGGGAACCAGACAGAGGCTCCCCTCTAGTTATATGAGGAAATAAAGAGAAGGCAAGGAATATTGGCAGAAAGAAGGGCATTGGTGTTTTAGATAATCATCTAAAATACAAGAATGAACAAAACAATAGGAAATGGAAAAAAATGAAAGGAAGAGTAATGTGGTCAAAGTGTTGTTTTAAAAAGATTAAACCACAAGTAGCAAATTACAATTTTAGTGGCACTGGTCACCCAGAAGAATTCTGCATTCTTGAAAACCTCTCTAAAGCAAAATTCATAAAATCCATGTTTGTATTCATCTCTTTCTCTCTCTAAAAGACACCAACTTATTCCCCTGGGATTTGGTTGTGCCTGAATCTTCTACAAAGGTACATTTAAAGACAGAGTATGGTGCAAAATACAGGTTATCCAAATGCTTGTCATGCCAATATTGGAATTTAACCTTCTTGTGCTGCATCAGTGTATCCAAAATAAGCTAAATCAAGATGAGGGAAGTCCTCATCGTCCCATCTGCCATACTCTTCACTTCGACAACAGCCATCTGATGTACATAGTAGTCTGAGACACTGTCAGAGCTAGAAAAACTCCTGAGAGGCAGCTGTGAGCATAAGATTAGAGAATATAGAAGGTCCTGTGATCCATTCTTCAAGGACCTGCTTTTCCTAGTATAACTTGTCGCCAAAGTTGGGTCATCAATTTCCAGCAACTCACAGGGCTCAGTTCCTCTGTCCTCATAAAGAAATACTTAATTCTCAAAACTCAGACACTAGGTCATCAGACATGTCCCCTACTCACACTCCCTAACTTGCTTCTGGCACCTGCTTCTCTCACTCACCTACAAGAACAGAGAGGGTTCATCCCAGCCTCTTCCAGAGCCCATCTAACACCTGACCCTCCCCTTCTGCTCTATTCTTTGACATCTGCAGGTGTCCTTAACCTGCCTTATCCATTCTGGCTGCTCTCAACTGCTCATCCTCACAGCTACCTGGATGCCATTCACAATCTTCTTTTAGCCCTGAGGGCTTTCTTGATCTGATCACACTTCTCTATACAGCAAAACTCTCTGGTGGATCTGATACAATGGAACAGGAAAACGGCACTGCCTACTCTCTCCAAGACAAAGGAAAATAGAAAAATTTGAAGGTACTCCCTCTTTACTCTTTTCTTTGACCCTCCAAAAGAGACACTAGGTTCCATGTGTATTTTGAAAAGAAACAGACAAGCAGAATAAAAGTACAGTCTTCTGTTGATGGGGCAAGGCAGGTACACAGATCTTATAACCATCCCAAGGCAACAAAGAAACAAAGTAGTTAAAATTGAACAGGGAAGGAAAAGCACTTTTAAGTAGGCTCAGTTCTCAAAATCCTGATTTGGGCTGATAATGTGGAAAATTTTTATTTAGGAGAAAAAGGCTTCATTCATAGCCCACCCCATGCTTAGCTGAGCTGAATTTCCTGCACAGTTCATTCCCTGAATATTTGAATATTTTAGGTTGCAGATGCTGAATTCACAGATCTTTATATGCAGCTTTCTTCAGGGTGTATAATGAGTTAGAATCCTGCCATGAGGACATTAGCATCTTCTTTCGGTGATTTTTGCTTTTATATGAAACTGAAAACAGTCAAATCCCCAAGGGCTTCCTTTGACCAGAAGATGCAAAACGTCATTAAGATGGGTAATGGAATGGAGGGGAAGACAAAAAGCAAACCTTTACCCAGAGTGAAATTCAGGGAGAAGCCCAGACCCTATACCCCAACTGGGGCCCAGCCTGGGGCCTGAGGAGGGGCAGGAGGAAGTTAACCGCCTGGTTGCTCTGAAATTAGCTTCATTCGCCCCCATTATCGACACGTCATGCCTTGTTTCATGCTTCCCTCTTGGAGGCCGCCCAGCAGGGCCAGCACCTGGTATGACAAATGGTGGCAGAGAATGGAGAAGCTAGGGGGAGGAGCAGGTGGGACACTAGGATGCATCAGGCAAGGTGCCCCCATAGCAGGACAACCCTGCTTCCAGCCTGGCCCACACCAGGAAGGACAGGCAATGGGTGGCCTGCCAGTGACGAGGCTCCCAGAGACTAGCCAGAGGCACAAAGGCAAGCAGTTTGGGCAGCAGCAGCAGGGCACAAACGCAAGGCACCTACCTTGTTCACTCATCATGAGGTGGGACAGGCCTTGAGAGAGAAGAGAATAGAAGGAAGAAGGAAGAGGAAGGAGAAAAGAAAGAAGACAAAGTTAAAATCCCAAATGCAGTGCAATCTTCTCTTAATTGTTTTGAGTAGAAGCAGGTGTGGCAGGGCCCACGCACAGACCACACACTCATAGCATGCACCAAACCCTCAACAGTCATGTTTGCTGAACTGCCCTGGGCCTAACAAGGAAGGAGATTTCATTTGGTTTTTGTGTATTTGTTTGCTTGTTTGTTTTCTGGTTTTGTTTTTTGTTTTTTCTTAATCCTTATTTTATGCAATTGGTAAAATTTGTGATAGATCTATTTAGATTAGGTCTCTGAGGAGACTGTAATGCCAAGCAAAGTAGGTTTCTTTCTTTCTTTCAAATTACAGTACTTGAAATAGTAATACATGGTCACTGTAAGAAGAAAAAACCTGGGAAAATTAAGAAGAGGAAAAAACCCAATCAGTTGTAATCCCAGCATCCAGAGATTATCATCAACCTTTCTTTTTCTAGAGACAGTATTGTTTTCTACATAATTTAAATCCCATTGCACACATCAAATAAGTGAACTTGCAAAAGTTGCTCAGACAACCTAAAACCATCTCTCGTACCCCTCCCTCTACTTCTGCTTTCCTACAAAGACCACCATGCTTGATCAGGGAGTCCCAGTCCAGATCTGACTGAGTTAAAAAAGATCCACAAAGACCAAATTAAGGAAAATAAGACAATCTCTAGTATGTTCTTCTGGAATGTAAATAAAGCTATTAAGAGCTCCTTATATCAAGGGAAGTAGAAGTTCTGGTAAATTTGTTAAAAGTAAGGATTTCTAACAATAATCAATGACAACAGTTATTTGCTCTTCTATTTGCTGCTTCTTCATCATCATCATCATCATTGTTGGTGCTGTTATATTTGTTCTTGTATTGCTTCTATTTTACAAAATCTAGATCACCCCAGAGAATCTTTACACAGCAATTTTTGAAGATACAAGGGGATTATTAAAGGAGAAAAAGCTCTAAGGTATGGAAAACTCTAAATGTTTTTGGAGATTACTAGAGATTTAGAAAAGTAATCAGAGGCAAAATATAGGTCAAGCAGCTGACTTTTAAAAGATCAGTGATATATTAAATACATAGATATGTGTGCCATAAATATCATGGAGTCCTTTTTAAATGGATTTCATTAAATCACAATCATATTTTAAGTGAAAAATTCTAGCATTCATTGCTTTAGGTCTAGGATTAATTCTCACTGGAGAATAGAATCATGCCAAAATGAGTCATTCTCATTTTTTGTTTTATTCTAAAAGTTAATTTGGGGTCTTTCTTGGTTTGGAAGGGGTGGGATAATAGAGGAGAAAAAAGACTTTAGATCTAGCTAAGAGAAAACTTAACTCTTCTTCAAATGCCTGATACTTCTGGAGCAAGTCATAGCCTTTAGCATCCCAGCCAAGAGCACTAAGATGAAAGGATGTGGGCCAGGCAGGTGAGGTATGTAGGGGAGAAGAGAATAGACATAAGAATTCAGTAAACAGTCATTCACTAGAATATCATGGGTTTTAAAAAATGAGAGTATGGAAAAGCCAAAAAGATACCTAAGGATGAAATAGGGAGTTGCAGGGTGGGGTGGGGGAGACAAATATTTCACACCTAACACTAAGCAGCTACAGGAAAGCCCATCATGCTATAGATACTTCTCCAAGTTACCACTGAAAGGCAAGGACACTTGCTGGTAAGAGGTAGGCAGATCATTGAGAAGGTCCTATAGTTGGGCTTCAGGTTCTGTATTTCCCAAAGTATATTTCCCTGGTGACATGTGTCAGGCAGTTGGGGACACTCACTGAAAAGGAAGGTGCCAGGCCCCACCCCAGACAGAATAAGTCAGAATCTTGGGGAGGAGTTGGGCAAGATCTGAATTTTAACTAAATTGCCCAAGTGATTTCCAAACTCACTGAAACTTGAGAGCTCCCCCTTTAGAATGGCACATATATCAAATTCAGGTAAATTAAATTGTGTGATAAATGCACTGAGAGGAATTGGGTATTTAATGGAACCCTGCAGTGGATCCTTTTGTGAAGGGAAGAATCCTTTTAAAATGCAAATATCCCACCACCTGTGTTTTTAAAATTCAAATATATCCTTATCAGGTTTTATTAAACTACATATGTAGTTGCAGTCTTGCCACTCAAGTAAAATGTTACCTCCTTCTATCTTCTTCAGCTTCTAAAAGCCTTACATTGAGGTGTTGGGATATTAAGCCAAAAATGCAGATCCTGGATCTTAATGTCAAAACTTTGGTTCTGCAAACACTCAAGCAAAGCAGACATGAGTAAGTACAGGAAATGGGATGGGAACTGTGTGATCATAATACTGTTTGAGTTTTATTTTACTTTTTGTGAAGGAAATTTTATTCCACTTTTAAAAGCTTTTATGTCAGCATCTTTTCTTCTGCAAACCTATTCTTATAGCTTTTAGAATTAAGAATTGAATATTATGAAATCCTGTTTCTCTTCCTATCTCAAAGCACTCCTATTTGGTGCTATGAATCTTAGGTCCCCAATAATGAAGAAAAGAACTAATAACCAATAAAGCAAATGAATTAACTACCAACTATATGTGAAGGCTGAGCAAGGCAGAGGAGGTACAAGTGCAGAAAAAGATCCCTGTCCTCTAGGAGCTTTGAGCTCAACTAAGCAGGAGTTTGTGTGTTTATATTTACATAAACATATGTAAGGCATATACACTGGTACCTGACCATGAAGCATGGGGTTGAAATTAATCCCATGCTTGTAGGACCTCACTCTATTGTACATCTTCACTGGCTGCTCATCTGTATCCTTTATATTACCCTTTATAATAAACTGGTATTCATAAGAAAAAAAGATCAAGGGCTTTGGAGCTGGGTTTGCATTCCATCTCTGCTTCTTTCTAGTTTGCAACTCTAGGAAATTTGCTAAACATCTCTGAACTTTGATTTTCCTGGCTATAAACTTTGGATAATAATGTCTACTTCATATACTATTTTGAGGATTAACTTCATTAATATATGTAAATCTGGGCCTGTATAGAGCTGCGTAAGAGCATTAAAAAATTGTTACTTACATGATGCTATGAAGATGCTTCAGTGTGTCAGGCAATGGATATTATAGTGCCCAACACAAAGCAAGTAGGTTCCCAGAATGTGTTTGATGATTGCATGAGGAATTGGTGTCAAATAATGAATTTAGACAATGAGGCCAGTAGGGATTAAGAAGAGGGTTCTGGGTGCTCAGATAAAGTTTCTGGAGGGCAGGGAGATTTTAAACAGGCCTTGAAAATAGTGGGTATTCTAGGAGATACCATCAACTCCCAAGACCACAAAGTTCATTTGTAAAACTTTCCTGTTCAACCTTTCTAAAACAACTAGGGCACTACCAGGCACACAGTAGGTAGGCATGTAATATCAATTAATACAGATAAAGGCACTAATACATATAAATAGCCATATCCAGCAGAAGTGAAAGATTATGTAAGGACGAGAGTATGGAGCCATTGAGTTTCAAGACTAAGGAAATCAGACTTGATCATGCAGCTGATGGGAAATACTGAGGGTTCATGAGCAAGAGAATGACCAGAGGAAATGCTGTTCAGAAAGACTGCTTGGCAATAGTGTGGACAGGATGGATTAGAGGGAAAGAGATAAAGGCTGAAAGATCAGTCATAGGCAAAAGGGTCAAATGAACATCATGGCAGTGAGAAGGGAAAGAGAAAAGGATTCACCAGACTTTTTTTTTTTTTTTTTTGATGATGGATGAGATGCTTTAGGGGAGGGGCTGATGAGAGACAGGGGGAAGCAATGTAATAAGAGGTAGGATGGGATAAGGAGATGGATTTCAAGAAAGAATAATCAGTTCTGTTTTGGGCATTATGAACTGAAAAGAAAGAAGACTTCCCCAAGCAAAATGTCCTGTGTGCATTTAACATTATAAAACTATGGTCTGAAAGGCAGCCAGGATGAATGTAAGAACTTATCACATTTCCTTCATGGAAAAGAAGGTCACTACTCATGTAAACCAATGAAGCCTCAAAGGAAAGGGGCTGTAACTCTGAGTTGTGGCTGGGAAGGGTAGAAGAATACTGAGATATCATGGAGATTTTTCTCAAACATTTTTACATTAGAATATTTTTTACTTGTTTAACATTAAAACATTTTAAAATGACATCATAAAAGAAAATGGAAGTATATGGCTTTCTAACATAAGTTACAGAAAATAATGGTCAAAAAATCTTAGAATTTAGAGAGATATAATTAGCAACAAAAATAGAATCTATGCTGCATATGTATTATGTGGTTGAAGAGAAAGGAGTTAAAATGAAAATGGACCTTCTAAAAGTTTAACTTTAGAAGCAGTGGGTCAACATCCATGTATACCAGTGCCCCCACCAGCCCACCCTGCCAGTCCCATGACCACCTTCCTGAGTGGGATTGAAGTTCAACATTTATTCTGGGACTGATGGTCTAGCACTGATAAGAAAAAAAAAAAGGCATGAACTGCCCCAGGGACTCATAGAAGAAAGGAGAAGAATCTGATCATGGGCTCTGGATTTGAACAGATTCTCAACTAGGACTCAAAAGTTATCCTCCACAAAGTTCACCTAAGGCTAGATAGGGTCTGGTGGTCTTTTCCTAGGCAGGAAATTAAGAATTTCCAACATAGAATTCTTTTAAAACTACAATGTCTTTCTGAAAATAATTATGATGATGATGAAGAGAAAGAGGAAGAAGGAAAGGAAGAAGAAGAAAGAAAAGAAAAAGAGGAGGAAGGAGGAAGTGGAGGAGTAAGGTGAGAAGGAGGAAGAAGATGAGGAGGAGGAGAAGAAAGAAGAAGAGGAAGAAGAAAAGGAGGAGAAGAACAGGAGGGAGGAGGAGGGAGGAGGAGGGAGAGGAAGGCAAGGACAAGGATGAAGATGAAGAAAATAACTGAAGTGTCTACTTCCTGATGTCACACTGACAAAGTACTACCCGAACTGATCCTGACAATTCTGGACCCTGACAGGGTAACCAATAATTTTGATCATTTTTCTTGCCTGTGGCTGTTTGTGATTCTCAGAATGTAGTCAGGAACAAGATGAGAAAAGAATCACCAGTGGATAAGATCTGCAAAGCTGAAATTGCCTTAGAACAGACTGCAAATCATATGTAAAATATATGCAAAATGTACGTATGGCTCTCTAAACTATGTTACACCCTTCAGGAAAATCCCCATGGAGATAGCTGTTTTTGCAGCTCAGGAAAATGGAAATGACTACAAAAGCAAAGTCATTTATAAGCAGCTGTGGCCATCATGAAGCCTGTCATGAGAATGAGTAATACAGAGAACAGGAACCATTTACTGAAACAAGCAAGAGGAAGATGCGATGTTCAGGAGGCAGGCCAGGAGTTGAAGCTCTCCATCATCTAAGCCACAGCCACCGCCCTCCAAACTGTGATCTCCTACCCACCTCAGATGATTTTCAGTCCATCCTTCCTTCCTCCATCCTGGCTGGGTAACTGCAAAAAGTATTTCATGGAGGAAAACGAGGAAGATTCAAGGGGGAAAAGTCATCTCTGCCTTTTATATAATTCACTATTAGGGTAAGTTTTATCCCAGTTTTTTAAAAAAATTCACATATATCATCTCTTTTTTCCATACCAAAGTGTGGAAATTAAATGTCACTAATTGCTGCAAGTGCTAACAGTGAATTCTTATAAAGCCACAAGGACTTTTTAAATGAATAATTACATAAAATAGGAAGGTGGTGGAGACATTTACCTGGTGTTTCTGGAAAAACTAAGGAGATGTAAAGATGGGAGTGGGGAGAAGTCGAGAAGATCCTGTCTGCAGAATGATCAGGAATTAAGAAGAGAGAAGGGGAATCTCACATTCAGATTTGCTTCTTAAAGAAGAAAGCAGCTTAATGTGCATTTCATGAAAACCTCAAATTTTTCCTTTCCTTGGTTATTTCTTGGATTATTAAACTAGTTCCCTTTTTAAAATGCAAATCTAGACAAAGACATACTCAGACTCTTTACCTATTGAAATTACCCGTGGGAAATACCATTAGGACAGTGACAGTAAAGCTCTCTCCTCAAAGACAGGGGTACAGTGTAGGGACTTCTGAACAGAGGGACAAAAGGCCTGTAGACTGAAGAAGTCTGGGGCCATGGGCAGAGGGCAACCACAGAGATTGAAGAGGAGATTCATAAACAGAGGGCAAAGGTCTGAAGCAAGCCTCTACCAAGGGCTTCATACTTGCTAGGCAAGTGGTCTGCTACAGAGGTATATGCCCAGAATTTTTCCCCAGACCAGCACAAACTACATCATCGTTATGGACTATACCTTCCTTTTCTATCAGGGGCTCACTAATTGCTGCAAGTGATAAACACCTTACAGCAGAGCAGGAGCCTGTCCTATAATCAATGCTTTGGCTGATTCAAAAAACATTCATACCATAGATGTTGTGACGCCTTGCAGGTCAGAGGAATTGCTAATTTGTTAGCTACTTGGAAAAGGGCTCAAAAAGGGTGGGAACTGGCAAAAAGTAAAATTTAACTTTAAAGGACAAAAGTAAATTCTAGAACTTTATCACAATTCCCTACCCCAATGTCACCCAGATAAAAATGCTCAATAGTGCTACCTTAGTACCATAAAACAGGGGCTTTGGTTCAGAGTATGGTACCCTATGCAAATAGGAGCATAACCCAGGTGGGGTATGTCCAAAGAGAGAAAACCAACTACAAGGAGCCCAAAAGCATGTCACATGCAGGATGGCTGAAGGAACCTCTATGTTCAGCCCAAATAAGAAGGGTCTAGGCAGGGATGTGGTATTGCTGGCAAGCATTTAGGAAGCTGCAGATGCAAATAAAGGTGCAATCACATTTGGCAAGAGCTGAGGGTAGAATAAGAAGGGAAGTTTTACCTGCAGAAATATCAAAGATGAGAGTCCACGTGGGGTTTTAGGAGATAGCTACCAAAAATTCCTTCAAACTTTAAAATTCTTTGTCTCTATGAATCCAAGGAGGACAAGAAATATGTTGGACAGAACCATATGAAATTGCTGATATTTGACTGATTCTGACCCGGTTCAAACTAATATATTAAGAATGCTACCCATGATCAGAACGGTAGGCTTCAACAATAGCTCATCCTATATAGCTCAGCCCCACAAAGACACAGCTAGTCATACAACAGCAAGAATGTGAAAGTGTGTGTGTGTGTGTGTGTGTGTGTGTGTGTGTGCGAGCACGTGATATTTTAGCTTTTCTGCAATCTGGAAATAGTACTGAGGGTAAGTTGAATAGCTAGACTTAGATGATAATGATCTCCAGAGGCAAAAGAAGAGAGCATGCTGGTACTTCTCCAAGATAGGGACCAGCCAGCCTCTAGGTTTTTCTCTACCATGATAAAACTATATTCAGTCTTTACCATCTGACTCTATAGGATATAATCATGCCACCCACTCATTGTGCCTGTTTACCAACTCTGTTCTTATAAGATGGTGGCTAGGCTGAATAGAAAATGTTACTTTCAGTCATACCTGTGAGTCACCAACACTTTCTGCATGGCATAACCTTAGGGTAAAGGAAAGGAGGTTGCCAGTTGATTCTATGTCTGGCAGAAGGGAGAAGGAATGGTAAGACTTCTTCACAAGTGAATGCTATGGGTGGGTAGAGAATAAGGCAATCAGACCTATGGTTCTTAGGGTTAAATGATAAGTGATGACTTTTAGAAAAGACTCATCCCAAAGGACAGATAGTCCTTGCTTTCTTACTGTCATGAAGTTCTCTAAAAATGTCCTCCATTCATGAATTACATAAATCTAGAAGGAAAAGCTATACTACATGAAAGAACTATACCCAAATAGATCACAGTGTGCTAGATTTAACAATATTGTACTTAAGGCAAAAAACATTTGTACAAGTGAAGGAAGAGGAAAGAAATGGTTTAGCAGCAGTACACATAAAAACAGTGAAGGTTACCATTGACTTTAAGTTCAATTTAATATTCTAGTAATTAAAAAAAAAACTAAGGTGTTTGGTACTACCATTAATAGATGTAGAGTCCAGAGAAGGGAATGGATCCCAATTAAGCCCACAATACTGCATGAGGCGTGGGCATCCTTCTTTGAAAAGGATTCAGGGGGTGGAGAACCTCATTTTTCAGAGAACAATGACTTGGTATAAGAACTTAAAACCCTTAGATGAGAATGTCCAAAGAAACTAGAGATGTTTTAGCCTCTAGAAAAGAAAATCCTTAAAGACAAAAGCCTTGTCTTCAAACACAGGGAATGTAATTAGATCTATTCTGTGTGTCTCCAAGGGCAGGAAACCATACAGGTGGTGAAAGCTATAGCAACTCAGGATAAGAAAGAGCTCTTGAACATTCGGTGTTGGAATAGATGGAAAGGCTGAAGAAGCAATGAGGATTTATTTGCCAAATGGAGCTCAAGCCAAGACTGAATAAATTCTTAAGAGAGGGACACAAATGTTAGGTGCATACAGAGCCTTGACAATCTATTGGGTCCCTTCCATCCCTAAAATGTGGATCCTAGCCAAGTCTGTAAGCACATAAAATGTTATAGGAGATGGGGATACAGGCATAGATAGGTCTCTGCTCTCAAAGAGAACACTCTCTACTCTTCAAGATCCCCTGGTGCACTTGAAAGAGGACAGTTAGCTATAATGAGTGGGGGTGACGGTTCTGCAAGCCCTATGAGCAAAATGCCATTAGAACACAAACAAAAACCACAAAGGATCATCCCATTCTCCTTTCTACCTTTCCACATTCCCTTAATGTCCAAGAAATACAAAATAGTGCTAAAAGGGAAGCTTCGTGTTCTTTCACCTTCCAGATCACTTACTTAAAACAGTGCCTCTCAAATTTTGGGCATATCAGAGTCACTTGTGGATACTAGCTTTCTCTAATGAGCCTGGATCACCTTTATTACCCATCCAGGTGACTTTGATGTTTATCAGAGTTTGAGGACACTATTTCAGAACCCAAATCTGCATTCAAATCCCAGCTCTATCTCTTACTGTAATCATTTTTTTTTAGCAAATTAACTTTTCTGTGCTCTTTCCCATAAAATATCTGTCTCTCATCTGTAAACTGTCACCTCAGCATCACTGTGGCAATCACATGAAACCATATAGGAAAAGCATTTGGCACAGCCCCCAGCACACAGGAAAAGGCTCAAAGGCTTGCTATTGTAACCACCGGTATTTAGGAGACTGATCTATCTAGGTTCCTTCTCTGTCCTCTCATCAGCTCTTGCCAGCACCACTTCTCTAATAAGTTGGCAGCACTAGCAGAACCCTGCCCACTGCATCCTCAGATGGCTCCCTTTGGGGTCACAGTCAGCTCCACAAAATGACCCACTGTCCTGGACTCTCCATTGTGTCCCATGTCCCCACCCCTCCTGAGGGGGCCCAGCAAATGACTAGCTTAATCCATGTCCTTACTAGACCTCCATAGTTGGGTCTGCAGACTGGGAAGAACTCCAATGCCACCACACAAGCTGTGAGTTACACTTAGCTGAGTTACACAGAGGTTCTACAGCCCCATTTCCCCTTCCACACAAGGAAAGAACTGATCTATAATAGGTTCTTAATGGTGTCCTCAATGGCATTTTGAGCAGTACAAATCTTTAATAAGATTTTCACATGTATCAGAAGACATTTAGCACTCCTTGTTCTTTGCTACTAAAGGAAGCCTCCTCTCATTGGATTAAAAAATAAATACCTGCCTACATTTAGTGGGCTCAGAGGGCAGAGAACATGGAAACTACAGGATAGCATGAATGATTTTTCCAGTTTTAACTCTGACAATCCCCTCCAAAACTGGGAAATGAAATGTGGCCATAACCAACAACCTAGTGGGTCTGCCTTTCTAAGACAGTGAGGAGTGGATTTTTAAAGGCTGTAGAAAAAAGTGCCAGACTCAGTGATCCACTTCCTTGAGATAGCCAAAGCTGGAGGCAGGCCAGAAAGCAGTTTCTTACTCACACTTACTCATCAAGAACAGCTATGGGAGCCAAGGAGGTCCTCCTGGGCCCCAGCCGGACAATTGTCTGGAAGCTGTGCACTGTCAACCCAGCTGAGGGACCCCTTCCAATCCAATTATACACAGTGGAGGTGAATTTCCCAGCAGCCTGCAGCCCTCCCTGGGCAGAGCCCAAGACAGGTACTGAAAAAAAGATTGGTTGAGTTCCCTTTTGGATCAGGGTAAAACCCAATAAAAGGCAGAATTTCAGAGGAATGTGTGACAAAACAGCAGAGACCTGAGCATTATTTATTCATTCAACAAGTACTTACTTTGTCGATACTGTACTGCGACTGTTCTAGATGGAAAAGACACAGTAGTGAACAGAAGTGCGACTGTGTGGGATGTATACTCTGAGGCAGAACTACTGCAGCAATGTTTCCAGAACCAGACAGACCACCACCTTGACTGAGTGGTACCAGTGGGCACTAATCAAACCTTAGCCTCCATTTGTTCATGGGGGAGATAGACCTAAAGTAAAATCTACCTCCTCAGGAATGTCAAAAGAATTAAATAATTCATGTAAAACTTAATGCTTCAGTGTCTGGCTCAAAATATAAGTTCAATAAATGTCAACTGTTTTTCCTAATAAAATAATAAGAGAAAAAGCAAGTGTGGCTATTGTCCAAAAAAATAGGAAAGAAGTCACAAAATATATTATAGCCCTATTGGAGTTAGGAGCTTAAATCTTGATAATGGAAAGACAGTCATCTCGGTTGCTGTCCCCCAAGGTGTCTCAGGAAGAAAATCTTATGGACTGTCAGGACAGGAGAAGCTTGAAAGGTCATCTGATTCAGATCCTTCACATTAAAAGAATCCTGTTGCCCAAAGGGATTACATGACTTGACCAAGGGCACACAGCTCCTAGAAAAAGTGGCAGAACCAGACTTGAATCTGGATCTTGAAATCTATCATATCATATCTGTTTTGATCCTGAGCAAGTAATACAGTATCTTGAAGCCTGGGGTTCTTTAACAGTGAAGAAATAGGAACCCAGCACATGATGGGTTATCTATAGTACTGGTCCCCTCTTACTGGGATTGCAAGACTCCACTTGAGAGCAATGGCCAGGATCTAAGCTTGAAGGACCTCTTTGGTGGAAGCATAAAGGTCAGAACCAATGGGAGAAAATGTGGGTCTAGCAGAGGACAGCAGATACGTTTAGAGAGGTCCTGTGCTACAACACTGTGATATGCTTCTGGACAACTAGGGAGTCCAAGACACACTGAAAAGGGGATTAGCTTTGTTAAAACCTTTCAGAGTGTTTTCCTCTACAACAGTGATGGCGAACCTTTGAGAGCTTTTAATGATACAAATAGCCAGTTGTGGCACACATGCCATAGGTTTGCCACCTCTGCTCTACAAAATAGAACACATGTTGAAAGGATCAAATGAGATGACTTACAATAAGAGCTATGTTATAATTACTATGTGTCAGGCACTGTTCTAAAGACTGCATGCATGAGTTCACCTAACCTTCAGAGCAGCCCCACGAGGTATGGACTCTTATCATCCCTACCTTACAGAGAGAGAAAGTAGGACCCACAAAGGTAAAGTAACTGGAACAGATTACTCAGCTGTGGTGGAGCCAAGAAGACAATGCAAGCCCCTGGCTCTGAGTCTGGCTTTATAACCCAGGGGTGGAAAAATTTTGCTTTGCCTCTCAAAAGCAGCCACAAATAATAGAGAAAGGAATGAGTATGGCTGGGTTCGGACAAAAGCTTTATGAACATGAAAATCCAAACTTCATAAAATAATTGTAATATCAGCCATTGATTGCTTTCAATCACTTAAAAAATGTGAAACCTACTCTTAGTTCATGAGCAATACAAAATCAGGCAGTGAGCTAGATTTTGTCTTCAAACCCTAGTTTATCAACCTTTCTTTATCCTACATTACCTTGGTATGTTCATGAAATGTAAATCATTACACAAAAAATATCCAGACAGTGACATGCACTGACTAGGTAGTCAGGTACTGCTCATTCTTGCCACTCCATAATCTAGCTCTGTCTGCTCTCCCTGCTAACCCGTGAGCTGGATTCAGCTATCTCCTGAATCCTACAGCAGGTATCTCCTGCTACCTGGCTTCCTACAGCAGGTATCTCCTGCTACCTGGCTTCCTACAGCAGGTATCTCCTGCTGTAGGAAGCCAGGTAAACTGCCACTTCCCTGTTCAGACAGACCTTCTGGCCCAGAAGAGAGGAGAGAATGAAAATCTCCAGGCCAGTGTGTCTCAAACATCAATGTGTTTACACTTGCAGGCTCTAGAGACAAAACCAATTCTGATTCTGTTGGTCTAGTTGGGGCTTGCACTACTGCTTTTCTAACAAAAGTCCCTGTGATGCTGTCAGTTCTGTGGTCACTCCTGGAGCGACAAGCTGCTTTGGCACTCATTCATGTCCACGGACACATGCCAATCTCCTAAGTGACGCTTCCTGCCTTCAGGTTTGGAACAGCATCCCTTGGGCTGGACTGAGTGACTCCCTGGAAATAGAGCAGGACTCAGGGCAGCCCTGAAATGATTCACATTTAACAGAAAGACAAGGAGGAGCAGGGGTCAAGAGCAGACAGAGAAAGGCTCATGCAAAGGCATCAGTTCCTTCCCACAACAGCAGACCAGGCCTTCTCTGGGGCCCCACAGACAGCACCCCCCCCCTCCTGTGCCTGCCAGGGCTCTGATGGACCGAAGAAAGAGGCCTATTTCCTCATTGGGTCTCTGCAAAACTAGGGCACTTTCACAAGGTCACAGTTATTCATTTAAATTCCAGCTCTAATCAGCAGGCAGAGCCTGAGAAATTATCCATTCTGAAGAGAGTGGCTGTCAGGGAGACCATAAACAGCCCTCCTGCAGGAGAGAGTCACTGGGGGATGGGAGTGGAGTGAGGGTCTCACAGCCATAGCCCCAAGCTGTCTGGCCTCCTAGACACTTCCCCTATCTGTCCCTCTTCCTCGCCTCCAAAAAGGTTCCTTTTCCCTTGACAGAGAGTTCTAGACAAGCAGAAGTAGGGAAAGGGAGGGGCACAGCAGGAGTGGGACTCACTTCTGCCCCAAAAGCAGCCCAGGGGGATCAATGACAAATCCCAATGGACCAAAATCATAGGATGGGTCACCTGAAAGAGGTCCCTTCCAGGCCACACATGAATTATGTGGCCTTGGAGATGTCACTTCCCTTCTTTGGGCCTCAGTTTCCCTCTCTGAAAAGTTTGCACTCCTCGACAGGAGGATACAGTCACTCTTTTCACTAATGATATCTGAGGCTTTACCCAGAGTCACACATACACAAAGAGATAGGAATGCAGACACAAATAAGACCTGACCTTGGCCTTCAGCACTGCTGAGGAATGGCAGGGTTTAGAAGAACAGGAGCCCAGACTTTGTGGCACACAAATCTGAGATCCTGGTCTCCTCACTACAAGAGGTGACCACAGGCAGGTTTTGGAAGCTCCTTGAGGCTCCTTTCACATCAGAATGGGCACCGTTCTGGAGGGGTTGATAGGAAGAGTCTCAGTGCCACACCTCCTGCAGGTCAGCAGGTCACAAACGCTCATCTTCACTTGTACTTTTCTAAACCTCTTTCCCTGAGACTGGGAAGAGGGCTGTGAAAACTTCCAAGTCACCAGCCTGTTTCCTGAACCCTGGAAAAGGTGCTTCTCACCAGCCCATCTCAGACTGCATTTTACAGTAGGGTTACTTTCAACCAATCTCCTCAGCATGTAAAATTCATCAATTAATCAATCATCCCCTTATAGTCTTCCAGTGGCCCCTACATAAACAGTTACATTAGCTCATAAAATCCCCAATTTGTCTTCTTGAGGGGAAGGAAAAAAACATCTGAGAACCACTAACGGCTTCTTGTGTCAGAGCCTCAGTGCTGCTGGCTCCAGATTGCCTAGCCAGGGCTTCAGAAAGATGAAGGGATGCCCCTGACCTTGGCCAGTGCCAGGCCTGTGCAGGCAGCCTCCTGCCATACCCAGGCCACAGAGCAAGGGTATGAACGAGAGATTTTTCTCAGGCTCAGGAACAACAAAAAAGCAGGGGGTTAGAGGAGTGACAGGGCCGGCAATCAGCAGGGGGTTAGAGGAGTGACAGGGCCGGCAATCAGCCCGAGACCCTTCAAGGGCAGAATGATGGACATACGATTTTTCACATTAGTCTGAGATCCCCTCTAGGTCCTGCTGCTCCCTAGCTGACTGACTATATAATGTCACTTAACCTCTCTAGGCCTCAAGTTCTTCCACAATCAAATGAGGCTTGGGCAACACATATCAGAGAGATACTAAGAAAATAAAATAAGCTGATGGTCATGACATGGGACTGGTACTGTGGTGTGTACAGGATCTGGGGCATGGTCACCCATACTCATATGGTCCTAAAAATATAGAAAGTATATGGTCCACCCCACCATTCTCTTCCACCCAGACCAATATTGTACCTCTGTGAGATTTAGGAAACAGTGCAAGCCTCAGGTCCAAGGCTGTCCCATAGGCAAAGGATACATTTTAGTAGCATTCATCCTAGCGGGGAGACCCTCTGAAGGCGCGACATGCACCCCTCTGAGTGGTGACTCCAGGCCACATCTCCATCACAAACCAGGAGAGGAGAGGATAAGCCAACAGGCCCTTTGACAAACAAAACTGGAGATGTACTCCAGAAGGTACTCCAACAAATATTCTTTCAAAACAAAGGACTTTTCTGGCTGCTTTCAATAAATAAGAAACTTCTGGTTTATTTTCTTCTATTTTTCTCCACAGTATTCTTTTAATAAATTAAGTTTATTGGTACATTTAAGTTATACATAATGATCACATTCATCATACAGAATTTGTATCTGTACATGATACGTCTTGATTCTTTCCCCATTTCCCTACCCTCTCTTTAACCCCTCTTCCCTGCCTTATATTTACAAAAACTTTGTTTTACTTTTTATTCATCACCTGATATAATACATGTTAATATATACACACCTATAAGTTTATGTGTATATGTATGTATGTTTGTGTCTCTGTATGTATGTGTATTAAAGACATTTATTTTTTTTTAATTCACTGCCTGCCTCTGTCTAAAATAAAATATAAATGAAGGCAGGGATTCTCTTAAGTTTTGTTCACTGTTTTCTCCCAGTGTCTGTACATAAATATTTTTGAGTGAGGTGATTGAACTAAAATATTATGAAATAGGAAGAAGGAAGTTAATAGTATCTTCCTATGAACTGCTGTCCTGTTCTTTGGTTCGAATACCAGTTCAAGTATTAATTATTTTTAAAGGTAGAAGATAGGCAGAAGAAAAAACACAGAGACCCTCTGTGTTAGGTAGGGACAACTGTATCATTCTCTTAAATTACATAACATACTAGACAGGACAATGATCAGAAGGACTCTATATAAGTCTGGTTGATTATTTTAGATATTCAAAAACAATATGATAAATTAGGAAAAAGGATTATATACCTGTAAGCAAAAATAAATGAATACACAATAGTACAGTACCATTAGGAAATAAAAGATACTTAGTCATTCAGTTTTCAATGATGGAACCCAGAACTTACCAATGCAGCATGTTTATAGTGACAAAGCCCTAATCCCAGATGCCAATTCTACCACTGATGTGCTATATGTTCTTGGGCCTTAAATTTCCTACCATTAAAATGGGTATAATAATACCTTTTTGCTCTTACATTCCCCCATACCTTTTAATATTGATGCTATAAGAATTAAATATCTAAAAGACTAAGTAAGAAAGCATGTGAAAATATCTACAATGATGCTCCCTTTCTACTTGGTAGGGTTGATTATTCTTAATTCAAAGTTTTGGCCAGTTTAATATAGTCTCCGAGCCATTCTAAATCATCTGATACTTCTTATCTACACATGCCTGTATCATCTCAGATGATTCTATGTATATATGTGTACATAAGTGTCCAACTATACACACACAGAATTCTTAAAATTAAGACTCTAGATGAGTATGCATTTTAAACATAGAAATGCATACTTATGATAAAGATGATTCTTCTGCTTTTCTATTGATAAAAACCCATCTAATCAAACCATCTCTTTTTTTTTTACAGTGACCATGTACTTTTTACATAACAAGAAAAAATGATACTATTAATTTTATTATGGAAAAAAAATGACATTTCTGGTTTTTTAAATGACATTTCATAGAATAAAAAGAAAGAAACCTTCAGTTATCCAGATCACATATGCCATGTTAAATATGTCATGTCTTCAACTTTCAACCACATGAACCTATGGAAGATAAATAGATCTATGGAAGACAAGGAAAAATGTTCATTAAAAGTGAAGAATCTAAGAGCACATTTTAAAATATTTTCAGTCATGCTAATTTTATATTTCTTTGATTCATCCAAAATATCAATCAAAAGGAAATTATTTCATAAGTCAAGGAACCATATTCTTTTACTTTTGAAATGGTTCCTCAAAAGCAATATAAATATATAAACTCAAAGCATTTCTTCTTCTAAAATCTAAATCAGTAAAAATGTACCTAATACTTAAATTTCCAGGAAAAGAGGGTCAGAATCAAACCATGCACAATCCAGCAGAGGAGAAATTCCCACAGCAGTTGTGCAAACACCAAGACTCACCTGGACCTTGACTGACATCTGTGGAAGCATTTTCAAGGAAAAGGAAAGGGAGAGGAGAGAGAAGGGGAGAGAAAGGAAGAAGTGTTAGCAGCACACACACACACAATGCCATGTGCCCTTGCATGACTATCGCATTCATGCAAGCCCCCAAAGGTGCTCAGCTTCCGAGCACTTAGTTCTACCTTCACCCAAAAACCACCCATGCAAGCTGAGGAGCCAAGCTCCCTTTTCACTGTGCATGTAGCAGAGAGGTAAGTTCTCATCTGTCCGGAAAGACATCATCCTGGAATCAGATAGGGCTCCAAAGAGCCAAGCAAACTGGAATCCTGCAAGAATATTGATTAAAATATTCTGGTTTATTTCTGCACACCAATACCCAAGCAAATCCTCCTCCTCTCCAGATACCAAATGGAGAACATGGAGTCAAACAAGGTTTCCCAGAAAAGAGAAAAATTAGTAAACTACTCCCTTGAGGAAAAAGAGAAAAAGGCATAAGAATTAAGGGTAAATTGCAGGAACATTCACCACAGTGGACTGAAAGACAGAAGATCACAAAACATTTACATTTCCCTCCCTCTCCAGTATTGTCAGTGACCGTCCTTCATCACAGACAGCAGCATGTGCATGAGATTGTGGGTAAGTAAAGTATCCACCACACAAACTGAAGTTCTGCTAAAGTTCTGAAGTTCACTGCTAAATTTTTCTCCTTGCTTTTCTCCCCACCATTAATGACAAGACTTGCTATTTGGAATCACTTTTAACAACTACAAATAAACATTCATCCCTAGAAAGGTTGACATTTGAGTTAAGTCAATAAACTTCTAAAACATGAAGACCAGTTCAGTCCTATCATTTCTATGAATAACAGTCTCCTTCCCCTTCTACCCTCCAATGTGAACCAGAATCATGATGAGAAAGCAAAGAGCAGCCCATCCAAGACATTGCTAAAGACCCCAACCCAGCCTGATGGCAAGTGCTAAGTTGAAGAGAGGAGCAAGAGGCTGTTTCAGGAAGCACTGACCATTCAGGCAATCCCAAGTGGACTCACTTAAAAGAATCAGATGGTGGATCTGGGATGGCCATGACATTGATTATCTAGTTTATTCTTTTTCATTAAGATGGAGAGTAGAAGAGGTTCAGAGACTTGCCCAAGATCATCCAGCTGGTTTAGAAAAAGCCTAAAAATGATCCTAAATCTCTGATATCCCATTCAGTTCCACACTTGCTCAACTGAAGCCTATGGTCCACAAAGGACATAGGGGACCAATTCAGTTTGTAGGTTATAGAGAACATCTAGAAGCCATGGGGAAGATAGGTAAGAGTTTCCCAGCTGCCTGATGTGCAGTTATGATTTATCCTTTGTGTCTTTAGTTTTTTGCCTGTACAATATAGGTAATGTGCTCAAAGCCAATAATGAAACATCTGAAATCAGATTTGTAAAGCTCCAGAGAGTCTTTACGAGTCTAGCCCAAAGAAAATCCAGGCTCTGAGCAGATTGCTCTAGCATCTGGGAGGGGCACACTCATAGCAACAACTGAGAGTTTGCCCAGCCCACACCCTGTCTTCCCTAGCTACTCAGTATCCGCTCAAAGAGACACATAGAGAAGCTCTGAATCAATCTTCGCCACAGCCCCTTTCAAGTTTTTTGGTGAGTTAGATTTAGGGGTGGAGTGGCAGGAGGGAGGAAACAAGAGAGAAATAGCAGAGGTGGGAAGGAAAACATGCAGCATAAATAACTAAGCAGGGCCATTAACTGTGACTGATGGATTGCCCAGAATAGTGGTCGTTAAAAAATCCTTTAATTAAATGGAATCTCAAACTGTTTACAAGTGGTGTTCTGTGGTGGGAATGTCAAGCTGTTGCTTTTACAAACATGCTTTTTGAGGGCACCAAGACTCAGGGAGACAGGATCCCGAGGAGCCCCAAAAGTCTTTAGGCATTGGTGAGTTGCCCATTTTGGTACTGTGGTTATGATCCTAAACTTAGAGACGGACAGGTATGAGTCGAGATTCCAGCTAGCTCTGTAGCCTTGGGCCTATCACTGACTCCTAACTCTTTTTCCTCAGCTATAAAATGGGAATAAAAAGAGAGCCTCCCTCATGGGGGTATTATGAGAATTAAGTGGGATTAAATGCTTAGAAAGCACTTAGCACTAAACACTGCATAAATGTTAGCAGCTCTGATTGTTATCATTTTGAATTACCACATTCAGAAGTACCAAAAATATTAACCAGATGGCTCCCTGGAAACACCAAGAGACCACAGGAATCAAGCCGAGGATTTGGGTTCTACTCTTCTACTTATGAATGTGGATGAGTGCTCTAGTGCTCCCCTCCACCCTCTACAGTGTGTGTTTGGGGGTGGAAAAGCTAAGGAGTTTGGGGGGATCAAGGGTCAAAACAAATTCTACACTTTTTTTCTTTCGTTTTCAGTCTTAAAGCCATGAGTAGGCACAGTTCTTATCCTATGCTTCAAAACACCACATCTGTTCACATCACAAAGGGGCAGCAACATGACTCAGAAAACATCATTTACTGGGGATCTGGGGCAGAGCTCAGTTCCTGGCTGTGGCAGTTGCGAGCATTATTCCAAGCTTATTCCAAATGAGCTTATTCCAAGGAATAGAGACACAGTATCACCTGGCCCCTGTCCCAAAAAGCAGTGAGTGACCTGGATTTCTAGACTTAGTTCTGACAAAATGAAATAGCAATGGTGGGGAGGGGGGCTGCTGGCGAAGAGTGGGGATGAGAAACTGGGCAGTATCCATCTGCCACGCTGTCTCTCCAGCATCCTGTTCTCTTCCTGTAACAACCCCAGCTGCCATCCAAGGAACCTGTTTCCTATCCTTAATGCATGTGGCTGGTAGAGGTGATCTCTTCTCCCACCTTAGCTCCAAGGATGATCATGTGACACAAGCCAGGTCATAGAAATATTCTATCTCCTGGAACCAATAATGACCCCAAGCACAGACATATGAGTCAAGCCCAACCAGTCAGTCTTCCCAGGAAATTTTAGTAGAATCACCTGAAAATGATGTGCTTCCCTTTTTCTGGGGCTGCCGGATTACATCTTTGTTAACATATGGGGAAAACCCACCCGAGAAGGAGGCAAACACAAAAACAAACAGGGCTACTTAGTACAATGACAGCACACTTAGAGCCAAATCCCAGCTCTGCCCTCTGTTTACAGCAAGCACCTCTGCTTCTCTGAGCCTCAGTCTTCTCGTGTGTAGATGAAGAGCTGAATAGTATCTATCTCGGTGAACTGTAACATTGGAGGTAATCTAGTCACCATTCAATACTTATTGACTGAGTGCCAATTATAGGCCAGACCTTGATTTAAACAATGAGGACACAAGCAATGAATGAAGCAGATGGTATGCTTAGGTATTAGTGGAAGATATTAACAATAAGGGCATAGCTATACAGCATCAAATAGTAATTAGTGCTGTGAAGACAGGAGAAGCAGGATCAGTGACAGCAGAGGGTCCCTGTCTTAGTTACTTTTTACTCATTGTCGAGACAAAATATGTGACGCCCAAAATTAGGGAAGGAAAGGTTTATTTCTTACAATTCTTGGAGGTTTCAGTCCATATTTAGTTGGCTCCAAGGTGGGGTGGCATGGCAAGCCCACAGTTCACGGCAGCCACAAACTGTAAGGTGTGAACAAGAAACAGAGAGAGATACACACCTTCTTCCTGCTGATATGTCGTATCTTGGCTCCACCCCTGGGTGAGTGTAACACTTATACTACCAATCCAAGTGCTAGACAATGAACCAATCACAAATGCTAGATTTGGTTGAGTCCATAATTGCATGAGGCTCGGGGGCCACTGACATAAACCAAGACAGTCCCCTTGCAAGAAAAACAAAGAGTCACTCTGGGAGGCGGTAATATTTGAGCTGATATCTGAGGAAGGTGAGCCTTATATATACCTAACAAAGACTGCTCAGGCAGAAGAACAGCAAGAGCAGACACTGACTCAGCTATTTCTACTAGCACAGGAGGGTTCCCACAACCTAGTACTTTCCCCTTCCATTCTTCTAGCTCTGTCGCTCACATATTTTGGCAGGCACCAGCTGCTCAATATATACATACTTAGGGAAAAACTAATTCTGATGAAAACTATCCTTGTGAGTACCTTCCTTTAGAATAGCCTCACTCCAACCAAGAGGGATGCATTGTGGACAAGAAATGAAAGATTTCAAACCCACCACTGCCCTTTACCCACTCTCTTCAGCATCACAACCAGGGGAGAAGTAAATCAGGATATTTCCACTTCCACTCAGTACCCAGAGACACTCACTGTATATTCAATAATAACTTCAGTCATAAATGCTTACCCTCAGCAGAGTTATTTTCACGTCCAAGTTCAAACAAAACAATTTTCTGCAATTTGGGGGACCCAGTTCTTCTAACTATAAGGGAAAATGAAGGACTCCCCTGTCCTTGAATACTGCACTTACAGACAGTAGCTCAGCCAGGGGAGCCTTCTCACCTCACCATCCAATTCAACTAGATAATCTCTAGAGGCAAGATCTCCCCACCCTCCACTTCAATGCCCCCCACATCCCTAGAGATACTTTGGGAAGCATGGGGAGAGCTGTACTGCCAGCCTCCTGGAGGACAGTCCCTGCCAAATCTTTGGGGACCCCACCTGGTGAACTCTGCCTTGAGTCTGACCTATTTTCTAAGAGAGAAAATAGAATATAGATTTAAATGCAGTGGAACTCTGGAAAACTACAGGCCCAGCAGTGTGAGAAAATAAAACAGCAGGAGGTAGCTGAGGAAATGCTGGCACCAGTAAGATGCCACCTCTCCTAGATCAATCTTATCCAGTTGACAACAGCCTTTTCTTCTGCGATTTGCACTCACTTTCTGTTGACTAAGGAAACTAACACACACATTTACATGGATATTTCCTCTGGTTAGTCCCGGGGCCCAGTGCCACTGGACATACACACAGCCCAGCCCAGCTGTGTAAAAGTGGCAGCCACAGGCAAAGGGAGCATAGCAGATGCAAGTCTCAGAAATGGGTGCTGCAAGGAAAGCTGCAGCTGAGTCTCAGGTCTGGCTTCTTTGCTAATGGCCACAAAAGGTTTTCGATGGCTTTTTATAAAACTTGTGTTCTCTCATACATAAAGGTAATTAAACACTGACTGAGCTTTCTGTATGTTAAGCACTATTCAGACAATCTCAACAATATCCCTATGAGGTAGGAGCTATTATCATACCCATTTTACAGAAAAGGAAATTGAGGCACAGAAAACTTAGGCAACTGGCCCAAAATTATACAGTCTGTAGAGGCAGAGCCTGAATTCTAGAAATCTGGCTATGGATTCATCTCTGTTATTCTGCTGTCAGCATCATCTGAAGGAAAGCATAGCTGTGAGAAGGAAATGGGGTAAAAGCAATACTGATCATCATAAAAGTCACATTTATTGAACATTTTCTGTTCAATATGCTAAGCACTATGCCAAGTGTTTATATACACTTTTATTTCATCTTCACCACAATCCCACTAGGTAGGAACATTACTCATCCCATTTTACAGATAAGGAAACTAAGACCTAGAGAGGATGCTCTGTCATTATTAATACCTCTCAGACTCAGGAGCATATCAGATAAGGGTCAAGCTGTATTTATGAGTAAAAGCACAAAACAAGACAGAAACTAGCTGACCCATCCAGTGTCAAACAAGGGATAAGAATACTGGGCATCTCACAAATGTGAGAAAAAGGAGAGAGGACAGGGGGCAAATGCCCCCTGAGAAGTGTTGCTGCTACCCTGGGAACCCCTCTGTTCCTTCTGAAGACACCTGCAAGCTCGGGAATTGAGAGTCCACAGGGTCAAATAAATGTCCCCCATTAGGACCTGCCCCAACGCTGGCATTCAGAATTCCTTGTCCAGCTGCCCAAATCCACATGGTCCCCCTTCCTGGATCCATTTCCCAAAAAAGCCCAACCCACTGGTGTGCACACCCCGGTGTCAGGAAGTGGCCAAAAGGAAGCTGGCTGCAAGAGCTGTGGACTTCAAGGGCTAAGTCCCCACAAACGTGCACAATGGCCACCATGAGGCTAGAAGAGGAGACAAAGGAGGCTCCTACCCAGGCCCTCAGATGTAAGAGCAGATCTTCTGCGGAGGGTTACACTTCGAGAAGAAAGTTCCCCCAGTACATGTCTCCTCCTGCCTCCAGAGAGAGCAAGCACAGGCTTTCTGTGATCTAAGAACACACGTGAAATGGTTTCTTCAAGTTGACCACGAGCTAAAGCAAACTTCCGCTAGTGGAGTGGCTAAGCTCCTGCCTTATAGGGCTCTTTCTGACTGGAGGTCTGAGCTCTTCAAACACAAGAGGGGGCCCCAGGAAAGGCCAGTGGCATTAACTTTATCCCCAACATGAAGGCCCATTCATCTGCCTTTGTATCTATAACTAAGTGATGTGCGGGAGTCCCCAGCCCCAGAGCTGTGTGCTTTTGTTATTTAATGCTAATAACTCCGGATTGATTGTAAAACAGAGCAGCAGGAAGTGACTGGGCCAGGTGCCAGCCAGCCTGGGAGGGCAGCAGCAGTTGAGGGAGCAGAAAAAAATCCAAGAAGGCACAAGGAAAACACTTCTGTGGCCCAGGTCACTGCAAGGCACCCACATACCTGGGCTCTGCCCAAGGAACAAGAGCTTGATTGACAACAAAAGTGGTCATCTGCTTGTTAGGGAGACAACCAGAGAATGGTAGGGACAGCAGTTTTATTTTTTTAATGCTTTCAGGTTTTTGAGTACAAACATGATGGTAAGGATTGAATCCTGGCTTTGCTGCTTATTATAAAAAATATTTTTTGGCTAATTTCATAGCTTCACATTCCTCTTGTGCCGCATGGAGACAGAAGTAACAGTGCCAGTTCTGGTACAAGTGTCTCTGTGTTCCTCAGTCACTCTCCCAGGCAAAGTCACACAGTAAAACCCTCAGCATTTACAGGAAAAATGGGGCTGGGAAACAATACCGAAAACTTTATCAGTGACACACACTGGAAGCTGAGAATTAAGGTTTGGAGGTTTTTCCTTCTTCTGGTTGTTTGTTGTTGTTTTCTCAGGTAAATTGCTAAATTGCCAGTGTGAGCCCTTGAACTTGTTGTAATCCTCATGCCTCAGCCTCCCAGAGTGCTGAGATTACAGGCATGTACTACCACACCTAGCCCACAACCAGATTTATACATGTTAACTACTTAAGAAATAGAAATATAGTAAATAAACATGGTTCTTGAAAAAGACCCAAAGTTTGTTTATAGAAATGAAGAGGTTTTGAATTTCTATGAAGTAGGAGGGTCACCTGGGATTGGATGAAAGTTGTCACACCAGGTATGTGTTGGGACTCATAACACACCTGGTAATTGAAGTAGCTGGCCCAAACATGAGGTGTGTGTGTGTCTGAGGTGTCCTACATAGCTGGGGTCAGCTGCCTGCAGTCTTCTGCCCTTACCTAGTGCTTCTCATACATAAAACTGTGCATAATCAAAAGCAAAATTATTATGTCCAAACTGTTCCCTAATATATCAATCTCCTTGGTACAAATTAGCATTTTCAAAACAAGCGTTATAACAGAAGTGTTTGTCCCTGCTTCATGTGACTGATGTGACAATCAAATGAGATGATCTGTGTGATGTATCTGACACAAGGCCAGGCTCATGGTAAACATTCAAGATACATTCATGAGATTGTTAGCTCCTCTCCTGGCTTGCTGACACATCCCTGGCAAACTGAAAGTGACAAGTTGAGCTTCTATTGACCTGTTTAAGCCTTCAAACAAAAGACATCTCTAGCTAGATAATACTTCCCAGCCTTAGGCCATTAGGTCGGCACCTGCAATAGTCTCCCATCCAACAGGGCCTCGGCAGCATTGGAAAAGTCCTGATAGCTGCCGAGCACTGCCAGGGAACAGGATTCTTATGCCAATTTCCTAGATAAATAGGTGAATGCTGTTCTGCCCAAACTGTGGCATGACCCATAAGAGTGGAGGAACACACACCTGCATCTCAGAGAACTCCAGGAAATCAGGAGAGAAGCTGACTTATATGTAGGACAGAGAAGTGCATTGTAAAAGGGGAAGAAATCCATCAAACCCTATGGACTTGGGCATCTGTTACCCGCAGAGTACATGGGGGTCAAGAAGTACTGTCTGGAGTCAAGTAGATAGATTGAAAAATCCTGGTTCTTCCACATGTGTGCACAAGCATGTTAATGAAATTGTCTATGCCCTAATTTCTCCATCCTTAAACAGGGAAAAATCTATCCACCTGGAAGGATTGAAGTGAGAGTTATAAGGAGCCAATGTATGCGGAAGCACTGGGCCTGGCACCTAGCACAGGAAGTGCCAATTGATGTTGAAGATCATAATTATGGCATTACTCGGCTCTAGTGATTTCCTTAAGGAAGAGATCTCTCTTCCCAATAGTTCTTTCTTATCTAGAGAGATTTTAAGTCATCAGTTTTTGCCAATTGGAAAAATGACTTAGGAGAAGC
The DNA here is from genome assembly GCA_004027455.1 of Hydrochoerus hydrochaeris. Classification (NCBI taxonomy): domain Eukaryota; kingdom Metazoa; phylum Chordata; class Mammalia; order Rodentia; family Hydrochaeridae; genus Hydrochoerus; species Hydrochoerus hydrochaeris. The sequence continues at coordinate 245,541 of PVLA01000879.1, forward strand.
ATGGGGAACTCCCAGGGTTTCTCTGGTGAGTTTTCCCAATTGAGGAACCCAGTACCAAAAAGAACCCCAGAGGAGGAGATGTTCTCTAGTTCCTCTGTAGGGGGCGCTGTTATAGTGTGTGGGAAGGAGCCCTAGGTTTGGAGTCAGAGTCCCAGCCAGGATGGTGGTAGTATCACTGTCATTACTGTTTTCTCTAATTAAAAAAAAAAAAAAGTAGAATATGCACACCATAAAATTTACTATGTCAATTTTTTTCGTATTGTTTTTGTTTTCTTTGGTTGTACTGAGGATCAAACTCAAGGTCTAGCCAGCTAGGCGAGTGCTATACCACAAAGCTACACTCCCAGCCCTAACCACTTTGAAGTGAATGTTGGTGGTATTAAGTGTACTCAAAATGTACAACTGTCATCACCATCTATCTCCAGTACTCTTCTTGCAAAACTGAAACTCTATACACACTGACTGATTCCTCACTCCCCTCTCCCCAGCCTTCGGCAACCACCATTCCACTTTTTTGTCTTCAAGAATTTTACTACTCTAGGAACTCCATAAAAGTAAAATCATTCAATTATTTGTCCTTTTGTGACTGGCTTGTGGCTTGTTTTACACACTGTAAGGTCCTCAAGTTTCACCCATGTTGTAGCTCATCAGAATTCCCTTCTTTTCTAGTGCTGAATAGTAACCAATTGCATGCACACACATTTCAGTTGCCAAAGCCCTAGTTTCCAGCTTTGTACCAGCTGTAAGACCTTAAGCAACTCACTCGGCCTCTCTGAGGCTTATTTTCCACCCCATAATTAATGGGAATAATAACACTGATTACATCACCAGATTGCTGTGAGGTTTGAATGAGACTATAACTATGAAAGTGCTCTATAAACAACAAAGTGCTTCATTTATTTACTCCAGAAATATTAATTGAGTGTCAGTTCCTTATTAACCACTATACTAGATGCTGGTGTCAGAAAGAGGATTAAATTGAATCCTTATTCACAATGACATCATAAAATAAATGTTTAAAATATGATCCAGAAGACAGCTGCAGGGATGCTTGACCATTATAATCCTTGCCATTTACTGAAGGTGTCCTATATTGTACATCCGCCATCGTGTATGTGAGCAATCTATATAAATAATACGTACAACTTCACATAATATATGCTCCTACCAATGTAGATATTGTTGTTATTCACATTTAATAGAAAAGGAAATCCAACCTCAGAAAAGTTTATATCCTCAAGTCCTAGCAGCAGCTAGGATTTGAACTCAGTTTTCTCTGAATCCAAAACACTTTCATTTCTACAGTACCAACATTCTATTGCTAAATATTTCTTCCCTCCACAGTCTAGCCACCCAAATCAATCACCTTTCAGGACATGGGGGCAAACTGCAGGAAACTAGCATGGGTTTCCCGAGACCAGTGGAAAACTGATGGAAAGAATGGACAGTAATTAAGTATTCCAGACCCTAAGGCACACTGTTGTAGTCACAGTGTCTATGTTTCAGAGAAATAACTATAAGTGGGGGGCAACATATCCAAAAATGAATTCCATAAAAACACAACAGCCAGAAACATCTGAACAGGTATTGCTTCCAAATAATACTGGTCAAATAAATTTAGAAGATGCTGAAGTTTTAAAAGGCAATCAAGTATCCAAAAACCTCATTTATCACACACTGTGCAAAGAGGGAGTGTGATCCATAAATGATATATGTTTTTGGACCACAAAAATCCACCTTGCAACTTCTCACATATGCAGTCTGGGAAAGGCTGGCTTTGGGGTTCTTAGTATAGCGGGGAAGGCTTACGATTTATCATATGCCTATAACTTCTCAACCCGTTTGGGGTCGCATGGTGAACCTCCAGTCTTGTTTAACTCAAGCAGCTAACATTTTCTAACAACTTGCTTTATACCAGACTCTAATTTAGGCACTGGAAACTCAAAAAGACTGCCCTCCATGCAATTAACAGTAAATCCCAAAAATCAAGACAGTGTATAAACATGACAGGGTGGTCACATATGGCCATCCAGTATGACATCTAGCAATAATGTAGAATTTAGGCTGTAGAGAAGTCTTTTGTAAAACCTCTCCATCATAAGTGGCCAATGGTTAGTCAACAACCTGAGTACTGGGCCCAGGGGAGGCACAAATATGTGGAAAGCTTTGAACTCAGAGCCAACTCCACTATTAATTATGTAATCTTAAACAAATTACTTAACAAGCCAGGCATGGTGGCTCACGCCTGTAATCCCAGAACTTGGGAAGCTGAGGCAGGAGTATCATTCCAAGATCGAGACCAGCCTGGGCTACAAAATGAGCTCAAGGCCAGCCTGAACTGCATAGGGAGACCCTGTCTCAAAAAAGACTAAATAAATAAACTGCTTAACTTCATATATAAAATATCAATCACTGTATCTGTTTCAGAGTTGTCAAGCATAGCAAAAGGGGTAAATGCATATAAAATGCCTAACAACCTGTGAGGCACCATGCTCAGCACACATTTCCCATTCCCTTTACTCTGAGAACATCCTGGAACACTACAGTAAGAAAGAGTACAAGGCTGCGCATGGGCTTGCATGAAGAGGGTCTTGACAAATGAGTGGTATCTGCCAAGAAGGACGGGTCATGTATTGGCTGGATATTGGTCAGCTGGATACTGCTTAAGGAGTGCTTGCTCTGAGACAAAGAGTTTCCAGTGACCTGAGCAACCCCAGAAGGAAATGAGTAGCCCTTCTAGAAAGATCTCTCCCTTCCAAGCCCCTTGTCAGTTTTTCTGCTTTCCTTTTTCCTTTATACTGCTCTTTTTCTCCCATTTTCATAAAATGAGCAAGGTTGATGTCCTCTTCCCTTGCAAAGGAGGAGTGATGATTTGGATCTAAAAGACTAAATCTGAAAACCATGTGTGTAACCTTCCAACTGTACCCATCCCTTCTGAAGAATTCAGTAAAGTTCGGCAAGCCCTTTCTGAGGAAGGCCAGAAATCTAGGCACAGATGTTCCATTGGCAGAAACCATAGACCTCAGGTAAGAGGAGAGGAGGTCTCTAAAAAGAGCTTCTCATGTATCAGTAATAGCTTTTTTGAAGCATAATTGTAATTGTTAACATTTTTATTTTGCAACTTCTGTGGTATTACAATAAAACTATGGTATAAAAACAAAAAGAGAAGCCAGGCATAGTGGCACATGCCTGCAATCCCAGCACTGGAGAGGCTGAGGCAGGAGAATCACCGTGAGTTTCAGGCCATCCTGTGCTACAAAGTGAGTTCAAGGGCAGCCTGAATTACATAGCTAGACCCTGTCTCAAAAGAAGAAGAAGAAGAGGAAGAGGAAGAAGAAGAAGGAGAAGAAAAAGGGGAGGAGAAGGAGGAGGAAGTAAAGAAGAAAAAACAGGGGAGTGATTGTTTCACAAGGAATAAAAGAGAAATTGAGAATTTCTGAGGTTGAAGAGCCTTGGGATGCCAAGGGTCTATCCCTTTTGTCTCCCAGGTTCATCCATTGACATATTTATTGCAGGCTACCTATGACCTAGGAACACTGCTGAACACTGGGGTGATAGCAGATGAACAAAGAGATTCAGATCCTATATTGTTGGGATATAAAATTAAGCTGGAGACATAGGCTACAAAAATCAGATAGGCAACTAGTTAATTGTGATCATTACTACAGCACTGTATAGGGCACTGTGAGGCACTCAGGAAGACATAGGAACCCAAGAGAGGGGAATTAACATGTTACCCACCACACTGGACCAGAATGTAGGTCATCAGCGTGCCAGCTTATTGTTCTCTCATTATGCAATAGCCTGGGCATCAGTGCCCTAAATGGGGGTCTGGGAGAAAAACCTGGCATCAAGATCACAGTGCTCAACCAGGAAAGAAAATCAAATGTCCAGATCACTGGAGTTTTATAGAGGAAAACCAGTACATACTTAGAAACTAGCTGTACTCAAGGACACTCACTGGTGCATCTTAGCAGTACAAAATGATCTTAACTCACTCAGAGGTGGTTCCAGAAAGCTAGAGTTTTCCACAGCCAAGACTACGAGGAGGAGTGGGGAGCCTCCCCCAGCATAAATTACAAAGGGCAGAGAATGAGGGTGTAGCCCCAACACACAGGCTGAACACTAATCTATCTGCTGTACTGTGCCTCAGAATTAATCAAACAAATCCCTGGATAAATCTGAGGCCTTTATTAGACAACACTAATATCTCCCTTAGAGTAATCCTGACAAATACATTCACAAAGAGGGGAGTCCCAAGTGGCTGGAAAACAGACTGCTCTCATGTTGACACAGTCCACACAAGAACACACACACACACGCCCTGCCCCCAACCTCCACCCCTAGATGTCAGTTCTCAACAGCAACATGGGCCTCTGCTTGATGTCTTCAGGCAAGGGATGAGCAGAAGGATGGGAGAACAAACCCTGGGTCCCCTCCCCTCCCCAACACCGCCACTGACCTAATTTTCCACAAGAGAAGATTTTTTCCTTTTTTGGTCTTGCTTGTTTGTAAATCATGTCACCCCAGTGCACACACAGCTTAAGGCAGACCTAGCTAGGAAGCAGGGAGAAGCCAAGAGGCTTGGAACTGTGCCTCGAGTGGCCATTTCTCATGGAGGTCAGGTGGCTAGAAACACGGAAAGCTCAGGAGAGGGGCTGGAAGTAGAAGACAGAAGGAGAAAGGTATATTCTCAAGATGATACCAATTTTACATTGTTACCCTGAACAAGAGAAGCAGTTTATTTATTGTAAAATGGCCCACAGAGCTCTGTCTCTAACTTTATGTATGACCTTGAGTAGGTTTCTTAATTCTTCTGGGTCAATGGTCTCTACAAACAACACAGACTATTTTGGCCTCTCAAGTATGTTGTGGACCTGCTGAAAACCTATCAGAAAAGGGACTGGCTTTACTTGTAAGAGGAAGATGTAGTTCTTAAAATTGCAAAAGTTGACCTGAAAAAAATTTAGACCTAAAAGAAAGAAAACCAACACAGCATAGAACTGACAATGGCTAAAAAATGCAGATGGTAAAATTTGTTATTGACTGAAAAATTGAAGGAAGAATCAAACATTCTTGACAAAATTTAAACCTGCAAGTTTGATGTGAGAAAACTGGAAATGTTAGAAATAATAGGCACAAAAGAACATTCACCATGGTCAAAGCTATCTAGGTAAAATCACACACAATAATTAATCAATGAATCAAATCTCCATGATAGAATATGCATGGAGAAGTATTGATCTTGTTAAAAATAATTCAGTAACATAAAAATGAACTGGAAGTAATTCTTATTTAGAAATGGCTTAACTAGGCAGGAGAGAAAATGGATTGAGGAATGACATGAAAACCACGCTGTTTGATTCTGAAAAATACTCCCTTGCTAAGTTCCAGGCTTTGTCTAATTCCAATTATACTAACATAGGTTAAAAGGGCTTGCTCAGGGTCAAACTGTGCAATCAAAATATCTTGATAAATGCTGAATAAAAATAAATTCTATGATCTCAGAGGCCTTGTCTAATTATAACTTTTTCTGATAAAACATCGAAATCAAAGACTAATAAAATGATACAAATACTTTTCACCTAAGAATGGAGCATGGGAGTCAGTTATCATGTACAACAATGGTTCTCAGATGAATAGATTTTTATTTACCTATAACACATTTGAGCATTATAAAGAAATTCTGGAAACTGATAAAAGCTAAACATATTCTGGTTCTCCCAAGAAAGAACAAAAACTGAAAATGTGACACTTTCTAGAACCATGTTTTCTTAAAAAGAATAACCATCTTAATAGCCCCACAGTAAAAAGGCAGAATCTCTGAAGCTTAAAAAAGCAAAGATTAGGGGCTGGGGATTTAGCTCAGTGGCATAAGCACCTGCCTGGCAAGTGTGAGGTTGTGAGTTTGATCCCTGGTACCAAAAAAAAAAAAAACCAAAGATTATTTCATAAAAACACATACTACATTATATTTTTTCTTTTTCCATGAAAAACTGCATTATGGTTCCTTGCGAATCTTTGTACTATTGGGTTGTCAGGACACTGGGGAGTCTTGTGCTTTAGACTTCCAATCTGTAAAATAGGGATACAAGGTAAATGTCTTCACAGTTACTGAAACAGAGTAAATCTACCAATCTTAGCCTAAACCCCAGGAAGCACAAGCCCTTTACAGTCAAGCTGATTTCCCAGCCTCTGATTTCATCCCCACTCTTCTAAGCTCAGAGCTCTTTGGAACCTCTGCAATAAAAATGTCCCAGACAATAGGTGAAGAGTGTAGCAACTTCTTATTCCTCCAGGACCGAGAAAGCACACTGTGATAGGAAGGAGGACCCGGAAGGGCAGGATGTAGAGCCTGAATGTGAGGAAGAAAGGACAGCTGTTCAGAACTGCTTGAGTTGATCTCAGGGCTGATCTCAGTTGAGCTCCCACACTGGGCTGTTCATGCTCATGCCTAGTTGCCAAAGATAGCTCCCCTTACGCCTTCTCACTAGTGGCTCCACTCTATTCCCCGCCCCCAGATGGCCATTCATCCATCCACTCACCCTCAGCCACATTCTAATCAAATATATAAAACTGAAAGACACAATTCCTGCCAAAGATATAAGACTAATCCATCTTATAACTAAGTCAAACAAGTAACAACAAGCACATACAGTCCCACTCTATTGCTTTCTCCCTGTTCCTTCCATTAGATGTCACCCTGTTCAAGAGGCCCCCCTGACTAACCCGTTTCTCATTCTATCTCCTGTCAGCCTGTCCTTTTCATCTCTAGCACTCATCACAGTTATTCATGCTTTGGTTTATGTTTTCCACACAATGTTTGCCACTCATTTGCAAGCTCACTGACTGGTCACTATGCTAGTGCCAGGCAACTGATGTTCTGAGTCAATCACTTTTCCTTAGCTACACTGTCTTTTTTCAGTGTGATGCAGGGGAATGGACACTGGACTGGGAGTTAGATTACCTCAGACTTGGTCCCAGTCCTCCAGCCACTTGATCCTCTAGGTTTCAGTGTCAAAGCAGGAGATTGCACTGTGATGCTCAAGAGAGGGATGGGGTAAAAAATGCTGTTTGAAGGAGTATGTACACTGAATATATTTATAATTTAATATGAGTTAAAGATTTTCATAAAAGCTTGCAAAGTTTCTTGAATAATGGGACTATGCTGATGAAACAAATGATATGATTATATAAGGATCATGGGTTTAAAAGAAATGAGATTCCAGCCCAAGCAGTCCAAGGTTCCAGAATTATTTCAATTATACCCTATGAGGTGGGATAAAATACCAGTAGAAAAGTAGGGGATTCAGCAGAGCTTATATGTGTTTTGTTATTATTGCTTGTTTGTTTGTTTTTGTTGTGTAGAACTTGTGCCCAACCAGGTACATGCCTGAGCAGAGCAGAGTCAGCCATGTGCAGGAGAGGAAGAAGGGAAGAAGACAGGTAAAAAAAAGCACAGGGCATCTTAGACCAACCAAGAAAGGTCTAGGTCATTGATGATCACAGCAACCACTGTCCAGTGCCAGATTGAACAGCACACAGCAGAGACGGAATTCAAATTCCACATGGACTGCCCAGGCTCTTTCCATAGGCAGAGGGGCTGCCTTCTCTCTTCACCCTGTTTCCTTTTCTCATCAACCAGGAAAGCCACCTCTCTCCTGAGGCTGGCTGGGAGCATGAAAAGAAAGCATGTGTGAAGTACTAAAATCAGCCCCGGCACTTAGCAAGCACTTGGGGAGACCTAGGTAACCATCATAATTATTAAATTTAGTCAATCAAAATAAACAGATCATAAATCAAGGTTTCCCTGAAATCAAATGTATCATTGAGGCTTCCTCAGGAGTGTGGTTAGAGCTAAACACTGGGGCAGCCTCAGGATAAGTCCTAAGTCATGCAGCAGCACTTGCAAAGCTCAGTCAACAGGAACAGTCTGGGGGAGCCAGTCTGAGAGCAGTGAGTCCAGTGAGTCCAAACCCAGTCCTTGGTGTGTCTTGGTTTCACCCATAAACTTCACAGCCTGTATTCTGCAAGGCATAAAAAAGGACCCCAGAACCCACAGAGACAATGTTTCACTTCTCTTTTCTATAGTTTCTTGACAATCAAGAGGCATGAAGATGTGCCCATCTTGTTTACAACTCTTACCTCCCTGCATAGTGGGCCTACAGTAATTGTTCCTTGCTGGTAGAAGAGGTTGGCAGAGGTGCCTTTCGAATAACATCGCAGGGTCTCACTGAGGAGTTTCACATGATCATGCATCACCATGTAGGTTCCATTTTTTGGTTCCACTCACACACCAGCTGGGCCCCTAACACCTCAATTTCTTCTGCTTTGAAAAACACTTGAAGGCGTTCCCCCTCCTCCCTAGGCTCCCTGTTCTGACTTATGCTGGATAAGCAGCTTCAGACTGCTGAACAGCAACACATAACACAGCTGGGCGAAAATTCTGTGTCCTGAAATTCCTGGAAAACTGATGCAAAACAACATTCCAAGCAGACACAGCCCTCACCCCCAGCCCTGGAGAGTCAGAGATAAGAGGAAGGGAGCAAGTAGGCAACCATAGCTGAGCCTCTGTTTCCAGGGCGCCAGGCATCACAGGTGTAAAACCTTGGTTTTTCACCTCATGGGAATCAAGAGCTAGAGAAAGCTCCATCCGGATCCCAGGAGAATGCATATGACCTTGAGCTGAGCTTTAGTGCTGGAACTCACCCTCCTCCCCAAGAGTTCAGTGCCTGACTCTGGGAAAAATTTAACTGAGGCATTTTGTATTTAATTCAAAGAAGCATGAAGTTCAAATCAGAACACGAATTTGCTGATCTTGGGCAAGTCTTCATTCCTCTGGGTTTCTCTCTTTCAGATCTTTGAGTCCTTGATTCCCCTCTGGAATCCTGATGTTCCAGGAGGCACAAATTCCATCTTGTGCAAAACTGCATGTGAGACTTAAATTTTCATTTATAGAAATATTTTCAAGTAGTTTAACTGGGGGTAGAAGGCTACATGGGGATATTTTAAAACTAAATGATAAAAGCTTAAAGCCAATTTATTATATTCAAATGCATGTTCCAATTATGAATAAATTAAGAAAATATAGTCTTAGGTGGAAATGGTGGTGTATATCTGTAACCTCAGCATTCCATGAGCTGAGGCAGGAGGATTCTAAGTTTGAGACCAAACTTAGCAATTTAGTGTCTTAGCAACACTGTATCTCAAAAATCAGGCTCAGTTTATAGAGCAGTGAAAGGTTCTGGATTCAAGCTCCAGTGAAACACACACACACACACACAAAACCTCATATATTTTCACTCACCAATGAATGCTTTCAAAGAATTTTTTTTCATAGTTTCCTCATCTCCAGTTATCTACTATAGTCCATTTATAGGTTCTTTTTCCTCCACAACTCTAAATATTACAGTTCTAAAAGTGCTGAAGCTAGGCCACTGCCCCTCTCAACTATGCTCCTTCTCTGGACAACCTCATCCATGCACAGGCCATCTTCCACCCTCTACAATGCCACCCCTGACATCTGTGCCCAGATATAACCTACCCTTGGTGCCAACCATTGCTCCCATTTGCCTCCAAACATCCCTCCTCCCCTGCTACCACCAGAGATCCTACAGGGAAAGAGGAATATGACCTAACTCCTCTCTCACATTCACTCCAAATGTACTTGCCTCCTGATTTCCCTATAGACAGAAAAGCATGTCACTGAAGCTCTTCTTCTCTCTTTTCAACAATAATAGTAATCATTATTAGTAAAGTAGCACTCACCTGGTACTCACTACATGACAATCATTGTAGGCATTCTACATGTGCTGTCTCTTTTAAAGTGCATAATTACCCTAAACAGTGGACACCACTATCATCCCATTTCTCAGATAGTGAAACTGAAACAGAGATATGAAGTTCTTTGTCTGAGTTTGCACAGCTAGGATGTGGAAGAACCAGGTAGTCTCAGTTTAGGACCAAATATCAATGCCTGCCTGTTACTGCTTGTGTCTAGATGCACCCCCTACCCCCAGTGCCTTATGTGGTCATAGGTGGGGGCTTTTTCAGATTCATTCTGGATCTAGAATGTATGATGTTAGGCTTTAGGGTGTGTTATTACTAAATCAGTCCACTGATTGGTTGGGCACTGCCATAAGACAGAATATAAAAGAGGCAGAAAGAAGCTACTGAAGTTCCTTGGACTCTTGTTTTTTACTGTCTTCTGCTTGCTGTGGACTTTTTTTCCTCTGTGATATCACTCTTTCATGCCACCCTGCCCTGGAGCCAGCTAACTATGAGCTAAAACCTCTACAAACTATGAGCTAAATAAACTTTCCTCCCTTACATTGGGGGTATTGGGTATTTTGTCTCAGCAGTGAGAACAGTAACTATGACATCACCAAGTATTAAGCCCCATCCTCAACATCTTTGCAGTCAGATCTACCATCACTACTCCTCCACTGCAGAACCCTCTCAGCAAAACCACACCATAGTCTGTCTGCTTCCTTGCCTAAAGCCTTCTAATCACCAACCCATCCTACAAACTGATTTCAAAAATTCAAATCTGACTCTGTCACTACTCGATGGAAAAACTTCCAGTGGTTCCCAATTATGGGAAAATAATGTTTAAAACCCTTAAAGCACTTAAGATCCTCTTGCCTAACAACTTTACTCATGTCTCATGTTGGCCTCAGTCCTTCGACCTAGTCCCATTAACTACTTCAAGCTACTGCAAAAAGCATCCTGCTCATGCCTAGAACTTCCCTGAATTCCCTTTCCTGTTTTTCCCAGCTTGCCAATTAAACCTTCCAAGTCCTGTCCAAAACCCCCTCTGTAAAATTTCCTCCCACAAACTCCCACTCCAAACACACACACACACACACACACAGGGTGGGGGAGTATTTTCTCCCTGACACTACAGCAACTGATTATGTATTATACTCCTTTACCTGAGGGTTTCCCAAGTATAAGACCTTCAAGAAGAGCTGGGTGTGATGGTGCACACTTGTAATCCCAGCACTCAGATGGCTGAGGCAGGAAGACTGTTGCAAGTTTGAGACCTGTCTGAGCTACAAAATGAGTTCAAGGCTAGCCCGAACTGCAAAGTGAGATCCTATCTGCAAAAAAAACCTCTCAGGGAGAAGGACCATGTTGATGTATAACAATCATTTGCTCTGTGAATGTCTTGTGAATGAATTTATTCCAACAAATAGAAGGACTATTCTGAAAAAAAAAAGTGATTATACACTGAGGACTGCTTTGCAAAGAACTTGATGATACTTTTATGACTTTGTTCTCTGATATGCTCCAAAGTTGCCCCAGCAAACATTCATGTCATGGTTTTCATCCTGAAAGAAGCTCTGGAATAGAATTAGAGTCTGAACACAGTGAAGCCCCAGAAGAGAAGGTGTAGCTGAGCACCTTTGCTCTGCACCCTCAGAACTAGTTGGTCAACTTAACACAGACCACCACACACAGGGCTGAAGACAAGAGCCTAATGCATGTGACCAGCATCTGGAATGCTTTATTCTCTGCTCAAAGCTATAAACCCTGGACATAAGAGACTGTTACAGGTGCAACTATAACCAGTTAAAGGGAAAGAAATGTAAATGTGAGTATTGTTCTAATTAGTGGCCTCTGAACCTTTCTCAACAAAAATTTCTCATTAGGAAAAGTAGTTTTATTGAATCACACACACACACACACACACACACACACACAAATAGTAGCTTGGGTATAAGTTAACAAGGTGTTTCATTATTTCCTTCCAATATTCCCACAGAAGCCTGTGTGAACCCCCTTTTGGAGGCCAATGATGTAGAAAACTACTATAATTTTCCCCATTCTCCTGAAAGGAAGAGAATGGAAACAGGAAAGAGGGTCTGGCTGCTGAGAGCCCAGAATCATGGAGTCCTTGGCTTGAAGGAGTGTGCACACTAGCGCACGCTCCTGACAGCTGTCACTCCTGCACCAGTGACTGAGCTCCTCAGCAAAGCCACACATTCAGTATTCCAGCAACCCTCACCATCAGAGAATTCTTCCCCTCGAGCTCTGATTTCTTCAACTCTCCTGCCTGGTATCTACTCCCTCCACTCTATGGCAGCTTTTCCCATATCCGAGGACAATTATCCCATCCCCAGTGAGTCTCATCTTCTCCAGGGAATCCGCATGAGCTAATGGGGCCCCTCCATCTCCAGTGACAACAACATGCCTGCCTTGAACAGCCATTTCACAAGCATTTACACGGTCCCAGGCTGGCTGCTGCCTATAATTGTTACAGAAAACCACTGGTTTGTAAACAACAACAAAGAAAGTCTTTCTAATTCATCCTCAGGTAGAGTAAACCAAGTGGAATGTGTATGTATCTAACACAGATTCAATAAAAACTGCTTCACAGTAAACACACCACTTTTCTTATTTAAAAAGACAAAGCATTTCCAAGGGGGGCTAATGTGGTCCTGGTGACACTGGACTTCACTGACTGATTTATTCAACAGATGATATTGAGCTCAAATTCCTGGAATCCTACATCCATCCACCATATGTTAGCAAACACATACACACATGTGAATAGACACATATGTACACATAGAAACCATAATTATGCTCCCCCACAAAATGTGATTCATGAAGGGAAGAAACACTTATTGAGCACTTGTTTTTTGTCACAGACAAGATTCACAGATAAGCCGGTATATGCAGTGATTAACAAAGGGAAACAGAGGACCCCTCCCCCAGTTTCTTGTTTTATGGTTCCCAAAGAGCACACCTCCTTATGTAAAAGGAATTGGAAAACCCAGCTGAGCAATCACAACTTGCATTAAGGATGGGAAAGCCAAAGGGAGCCAAGAGACCATTAAAATGTAGCCATTGGCTATATATGTGGCGGAAAATAGCTCCAGTCTGTATTAACACAAACCTAAAAAATCAACGTCAGGATTAGCAAACAGCAAAGTTGCCGCAGCAACTAAAACCAACCATCCTTTGCCCACACGGCAACAAATACATGATGGCATGAGATGGTCACTCCCACTTTCCAGTACATGCCTTGTGGTCCACAGAGCCTAGCTACACCGTGAGACCCTAGATGCAAAGTTAGTGACTCCGGGCACATTTCACTGCTTTAACTCAGAATAATTTCTGTGGGTTCTGCTCTTAAAAGTAACCCATTTCAAACCACAAAATTATGAGATGGCTTCCTTTTCTTTTCTTTTCTGCTGCACCAGTAAAATGATTGTCAATGGAAAAGTGGCCTAGAGCCAAATCTAGCTTTATCCCCTTTAGGGTAAAGGACAGGATTTGCTTAATACATTTGTCTCTGCCAATGTAGCAACACCTTCTAGCCCTACCTAAACCCTCTCCCTGGAAGACTTCCTCCCAACAGCACCAAAAACACAGGATACCCTGGGCAACCTGGCAAAGCAGGGAACATTTCTGAATAAGGCATAAGCTTCCAAGGCCAGTTTCTACAAGCACTACTCAATACTGCTTCATCTCATGCCTTGATTTTTTAAAAATAAAACATCTAGCCTGTTAGGTTTTTAGCAAAATCTTCATTTCTGCTGGCATGTCTGACTCAGACTACCAGGTTGGACTTGTCAGGCAAGTCCAATCCAATTTCCTCTTCCTCTAGTCCACTGCATTCCAGACTGCCCATCTTATTGTAGAACAATTTGGAATTTCCAGGGGCTCCCTGGATGCTAAAACCTAGCTAAGGATGGAGAAAGATAGTACATCTTAGGGAATAAATTGAGGCACAGATAACAGAGGCAGAGTTGGGACCCACTGTGAACTTTTTCCGGTGCAGATTCCCCAGGAACAAAATGACTGGAGCATGAATCACTTGCTTACATCAAAATCTGTTTGCATATCAGTCCCTCCCACATATTTAAGATTAATCATAAGCAGCTAATTCTAAATAACTCAGTGGTGTATTACTGTTGATGTCAAATTAGAGAATCTGTTATGAGGTTTACCTTGACAGAAGAGTTAATTCCTGCAATGCATCATCCAAAAATGTTAGGACCTACCAACCCATCCACACCCCTCACCCATGAAGCCCCTCTCCAAAGTCTGACTGCTTTAAATGAAATAAGAACAGCGAGAAAAGTCACTGGGAAGCAGACTTTGTCCTCATAGAGGAAAGAGATCCCTGATACTCAGTATTGATCAGAGATATACTAGGCAACCTTGAAAAGCACTGAGTCCCCAACATTGCTGTTGGTTAGGGTATTTGTTTGCTCTTTTGCTTTTTTGTTTTGCTTTGTTTTGTGGAGCTTGGAGTGAGGAGTCATCTTACACAGCAGAGAAGAGAATGGGAAATGAATAGCTAGATGTAATGATCTTTAAAGTTTCCAGGGCTTTACACCTGACAAAGTCATAGATAGATGGCAATGTAAATGTGTCAGTGTTCACTGTGAGAGTTGCGGAGTCTGTGCTGCATGCTTCACAGTTCATTCCTGCAGCACCAGTGACCCCTCAAATTCAATTCGTCCCCTTAAATGAAGCAAGGGTTCATGGGACTTGATGTTATTGCACATGGCCTCTCCCTAAACTCCAGTTTTGTCTTTCCTGATCTAGATGGAGAAAATACACTACAGTTGACTTAGACTGGCAGGGATACCAAGGGTAAAAAGCTCTACACCCTCCAATCCCACTTTCTTCTCATCCCCCTTTGACCTGTAAAACTAATCATGCCAGAGACAGGACCCCTCTTGGAGAGGAAAGAAGCCTGAGAAAATAAAAAAAAAAAAAGGAAGAAACTGTGAGTGTCTGGTAATCTCCCTGCCTGGCTCACTGTTTGGATCACAAATAAGTGATTCCTGCTTCGCATTCCAGCTTATCTCTCCTCGCAAGTGGGCTCCTCGTTTTTACTTGAAAGGAACTTATTAAGTAAATAAGCTTTACACTCTCTCGCTGCACTTTTTTTTTTTTTCTCAAGGGGCTACAGGCCACACATTTCCAGTGCTACTGCAGAAGTTATAGGATTGTCTGAAACACACTGACTACTGGAGCAGGGACTCCAGTCCTAGCATAACCAACAACCACAGGACTATTGAGAGTCTTTCTCTGAAGGACTTCTCAATGGCAAGGAGAACAACTTCAGGAGAACCAAACTGGCAGGTAAGAGGTGCAAGTGTCAGAGAGGTTGGGATGAATAGCATCTCATCAACAAACTTAAAAGGAAAAGGTGCCCAGAGTAGCTACAAAGCTATTCTACTTAAATAAGAATCTCAGTGAACCCAAAAGGATCTGAAACACATTTCACAGCTAGGGAACTTGAACCAGGAGCTTCCATTGTGCAGCATTTACCCCTCTGATTTCCTGCATTCCCATCTCCTGTAGTCCCTCAAATACTCTCATAAGGTCACGCTTTCCCTCAGAGAACTGAAAGTGCTCACTGTTTCAGACCGTATGTAACAAAAGGTTTATCACAGAACTGGATAGTTTAGCTGGATGACTATGAGACCAACTTGTTTTCAAAGCTACTGGTTTTGTGTGAAAGAAAAAAGACAACTTTGGGAAACACATTCAGGAATATTGCAGACAGCTTAAGAGAAGATATGGACTATGAAACATTTAAAGGAGGCTCCATATTGCTTTTGAATAGGTCACCCAAAGATACCAATTTCTGGAGAGCAGCAGCAGTAATGACAACCCACTGACAACATCGCTTTTCAAATTGATCACAGAGACAGGCCTGTGGAGTCATGCTTTGTCCTTCTCCTCTGCCAACCACAGCCTGTCACCTGCAGCACAGATTCCCAGTGAGCCAAGCAAATCTAACATCTTCAGTGTAGCTGGAAAAACCTCAGAGAATAAGTGGAGTTATCCCTCTGTTTAAATACCATTGTTCTTCTGAACCACCAGTAAAAATTTCTAAGCATTTCCTCCCTTCCCCCAAACCCTGATGTCTCCTAATCTCACCACACCTTCCAAAGCAATACTCCTCGATTTTCTTTACCCATGGCTCCCACCTCTTAAATAAGAATCACACAATTATTATCTCAGTGTCATGCAGGGGAAACTGTGTCTGTGATGAAAGGTCATTGGTCGGAGGGAATCACACGTACACTCAGAGCAATGCTGCTGGCACCAGACAGCAACAAGGCTTCTTCACAGAGGCCGATCCAGAGGTGAGGACTGAAGCTTATGATATTTGGAGATCCTTAAGAAAAAAAATTTTGAATATACAAAATTAGGTGCAGGGCCTCAGAAGAAGCCTGTGCAAGTGAGGAGACATGAAAGAAAAGTTTAGCTTTATGGTAAAGGAAAAGAAAAGAATAAACATGGAGAGAAAGATTTTGGTTTTTTTTGTGTGTGAAGAGAAGCCGGAGGCAGCAGGAGAGCCACAGAGAGATGGACAGTCATCCAGAAGATCAGGCCTTTACCATCAGCCTTGAGCAGGGTCCTTGGCTACTCTTGGTTCCTGGGAAACCAAAGGTAAGTCTGAAGATGCCACCCTGTCCAGCGATGCTCCAGCAAGGGTGTCTGTGCTCCAGGGGCCTTAAGATGCTTGGATCCAATCCCCAGTCACTTCACTGCAAACCAGAGCCTTGTAATAGGAACTGAATACTCAAATTCACTCATTTTCATCCTTTCTCACGTTGTCTCTTGCTCCCTATGACTGGAAGGAACAAGGCTCCTGAGACTGGCTGCGCTGATAACCTCCTGCGTCAGGAGTTTGACATTTTGCTTATCCTCTGCATCCAGGGAGACAATGCTCCTCCTCACAATGGAGACACAGGCCATTTGTGTTAATGAAGGGAGCTAAAAGCAGAAGTAAATGTCATGTTGGGGATCTGGGTTCTCTGATCCCAGAGATACTTGCCAAATAGGCAGCACCCAAATTTGCCCTCATACCACCCACCCAAAACAGGTGGAAACACCTCAGGTGGGTCTCTTTACCTACTTAGTGGGATGCCAAGGCCTGCCCTTCCTTCCTTGCTGGGTTGATGTGGGAGCCACAGCACCACATATTTGCAGGTGGAGAGCTGTAATTAGTCTCATCAGTCACAACCATCATCAGAAACCCCATGCTCCTGGGTGAGAACAAAATGGGAATGGTACTGGGTCTCATACCTTTCTGAAATGCCCTTCCTCTTACTTGTCACCCTTCAAACAGGTAAAGGAAAATGGTGGAGGTAGGGGTAGCTCAAAAGGAGGCCCCAAATCCTCTGTGAAACCAAACTGATGCACAGTCCATCCTTACACACTCCAGGAAACCAAGACCTCAGACCCCTTCTGCTTTTTCCCAGGAGCCATGCAAATAACTTCATACTTACCAGCTCATTTAATGCTCTCACCAACTCCATGTAGTTGATATCTATGACCCCTACTTTACTGAGAGGCAAGGTAACATAGGGGTAACATATGGGCTCTGAAACCAGACTTCCTGGAGTCAAATACCAGCTTCACCTCTAATCTGTGTGATCTTAAACAAGTCATTTAATCTGTAGAATAGTAATAGAATTATTATCAGTTATTATTAATAGAATAATAATAGTGGATCAAGAGTGATTATCTGGTTACAAGAGCTAATACATGCATGCACAGCAGCTCAAACGGAGAGGCCATGGAGAAGTGTTCAGTGGTGGTGGTGGTGGTGGTTATTAAGGAAGATAATGAAGCTCCAGACTTTTCCAAAGGTATAAAACCTATAAGTGGACAAGCCCACATATAATTCCACATCAATCTTATTCCAACAGCCATACTCTTGGCCACTATGTTAAATGTTATCCAAGTTCCAAATTTCTCCACCCTTCAGTTACTTCATCTGTAAAATAGGTCTAGTCCAAGATATCAACCTGATAGGAGCCTCATGAGCAGCATTAAAGGAGCCAATAAATATGAATGCACCAGAATATCAGGCACATGGTACTACTGGATAATAGCAATGGTGACAACATCATTACTACTTTGTCCAAGGAGGGCTTCCACCTTCAGAGCCATGCCCCAAAGCTGATTTCACTCCAGTTCCATTTCTCAGGTCTCAAAGCCACGGACCTACACTGCAGAGCCTGTGAGTGCAGCGGCCCAGGGAAGAGTGGGGGAGGGCAGGTTAGTCCCACTTTCTAAGCACAGCCTGCAGGCTTCATCCCACCTCTTCTTCCTATTGAAGGAGGGAGAGGCCCCAGCTGATGGGCAGCTGCCCCAGGAACTGGAAACCATCTTTCCAAGGCAGCCTGCAAAAGGAGATAGGGGCCTTGAAAATAATTAGCCCCCAGCACTGGGCCTGTGGTATCTCATTACCAAATGCAAATGCGAATTCATGTGCTACTCCAAGGCTCCTGGCAAAATGCCTGCCGGACCCTCACCCTTTCTGAATTTGGACCAGTGTTACCCACTGCCCACCCCCTCTGCAGTGTGCAGCTGGTGGGCTGTCTCTGCAAAGGGAAAAGCCTGCTCTCACCCCACTGAAGGGAGAACAAGAAACAAGAGTCTTATTTCTTTAAAGGATGCAGAGATGTTATGGGAGGGGGGAGATTAGAAAAATTGTTCTTCCCTCAGCAGTTAAAAGAGGGATAATTGGAGCAAGTGGCAGGCGGCTGTTCTGCCATTTAGCATACAGTATACCCAGGAAATCTCACTTGGTAATCAGGAGGAAAAGAGGAAAAAGGAGCAATCAGACCCCTATTCAGGTTCCCTTTAGCGTCAGCCCCTGCTGGCTGGCTGGGCTGGTAGTCTCCAGCCTGCAGGATAGGTAGGAAATTGCATCTTAGAAGCACAGTCCCCCCTTTGTGTGCATTTTTAGGCCTTGCCTCTGTGCTACCTTCTCCATGCCGAAGAGAAGCATTGGGAAAGGAGTTATGCTCTTCCCCTCTGATTACACACTACTCCCCTGCCCGCCCCATCTTGCAAGACCATTCAGAGTTGACACAGATTAGGAACAATGCCATGTTACAGTTCCAGCAGGGTATGTACTGGAAAGAAGGAAAAGTGAATGTATTTTTACTCAAGTGTCCAAAACAGGAGGATCCAACTGGGGCAATCGCTGGTACCTTAACTATACGTCTGATGTACCTTAACTATACTCTGGACCTCAGCAAAGGCCCCAGTGTAAGCAGCCTCCTCTCAGTATATGCCATTCCATCCTCATTCTGGCTCTGAGAAAAGGGAGAGAATCACACAACTCTCAACAAAAAGAAAGGTAATTGAAATTCACTTTCAGGAAGGCATACGAAGGCCACACAGTAGTATGGAGACATCCATCAAGACAACCTGAGTAGAATATCAGCCTTGGACAGCAGGAGGGAAGGGGGATGGTCACTCACAGGTGCTACAATGACAGTGTGTGGTCCCTGTCACAAACCATCTCTGCTATACTTCACTATAGGATCCAAACACCTGAAAATGTTAAGAGCTGAGACTCAAGACAAGCAGCTTTGGGTTTCGGCAGCTGCCCAAGTCAGGAGGAAAAGACAGCAGACAAGGAACTAATTTTTTCTTTGCCAATGGAACAGAGTGCCATATGCCTTCATTGAATTCACCTAAAATTGTGGTCACATAAATAATATGATATAGGACAGCCCATGTCATTAGATGGAGGAAAAGAAACCAACCTATTAACATGTCTCCACCATTCCTGATCCTACCCTACCTGCAACAGACTGACTTCATATTAAATGACCCCTCTGGGGAAACTGGTATGAAATTTATATACCTTGGCAGTGAATCAATGCTTCACAACCATAAGACTGCTAAGAAATTCAATACATGTACATTCATAACTAAGAATGTTTTTAAAAATCATCAAGTTTAAACTCATTTCAAGGCAATAACAAACCCTCAGTGACCCATGAGGGGACTCTAGGGCCTGAGAAAGTTCAAGATATCTCTTTACTGGCCACTAAGCTTCAAGGCTGCCCATTACAGGACTGAGCTTAAAAAAAAAAAAGAAAGAAAAGAAAGAAAAAGAAAAACCAGGTGAAAATAGTATACTGTACTGTGCCACAGCTTGAGTATATTCCAAACCAACTATACATAATTTTAAAATCATTTTGAGTTATTTGTACTACATAACAGAGGTGGGGCTACACATGCATTCTTCCTGGGGCGCAGCATGGAGATATTTAGGGACTTTCAAGGTGTGAACAGCCAGACAGCCCACATGAACAGCAGTGGTGCAGATAGGCCTCCAGCCAAAAGATGACAAAAGGCAGCTCCATCAGGTCCCAACCACATGCATGTGATGCTGCAGGAGCCCTCCCAGCTGTACCTGCTCTTGGAACTGACATGCATGAAGTAAAAACATATTCCATGTCAGGTGTAAGCCCTCACACATTAAATGGCAGGGCCCATCCTACAAATTGGAATAAAACATAGGACACACTGCCAGCAATAAGTCTGAGGGTTACAGTTCTATGATGTGTGCAACTCAAGGGCCAGGAGGATGGCAGCATTTTCAATACTCACGTCACCTCATCATCTTTAAGAAAGCGGACAATCGTTTGTTTAGATTGTTTATTTTTTATGCAAATATGCTTTACACATAGTAGCTGCTGTGATTTTTTTCCGTAACATTTTACAGGTGAGTTTTTCACTTACTCTCTAAAAATTAGCTATGTTTGTGGGGCAATGGATGTTTTCCAATAGTCTGTGGTGTTTTGATTTGACATAAGGACAATTACTGGGATCAACAGGTTCCCAGGAACCAACAGTAAATGCTGACACCTTCCCCCAAAACATCTGCCCTCACCTTTGCATTGCTCTGTTCCAGGCCACACAAATGTTACTGTGAGGGCAGAGATTGTTTACTGTATTTATGTATTGGAAGAATAAATGAGTTATTCTGTTTATGTTCTACAGATACAACTATCAGTCTACAGCCAACAGATGATCTGAACTTTGTAGAAAAAACAATTATTAATACATGTGTATATATATATATATATTGCATTTAGCTATTTAAAAATTGACTTCATACAATCTATTGTGAAGAATTCCACTGGAGATTGGAAAAACACATATATATAAAGATAAATGAGAGAAAAGACAAATTGTACACATATACAGTATAGAGATTCTTCCTGTAGGAAAGTGCTGATCCAAACCTGCCCAGAGAAAATGAGTTCTTTTAAACACAAAAAATGCAATCAGGGATAATCAGCAAGTTAACAACACACTTGCAAACACCCTGGTCCCTAGAAAGAAAGAATGCCAGCTTTCAGTGCAAGTTCTGAGAACAGAATAGATCCTTTGGGCAAAAGAGAAAGCAAGTGATCATGTTAGCATCTTCAGGCAGAACTTTCTCGAAAGCCAAGAAACTTTGGAACATCAGTCAGCTCCAAAAGGCACCTGCTCATGAAAAGCACTTCAGTGACCACATTCCCAAAGTGGTTTTGTGGACTGGGGTTCCTTCCTCTCTACCCCTTTTCCTGAAGAGTTCAGTAGGGAAATATAGAAGCCCCCAAAAGGACAAGGTACATCTCTGGCATCTTCCTCTCAGAAAGCCCATCCACAGGTAGGGAGATGTGATGCCCAACCCAGCAGAGGAAAAAAACAGAACCCCAAGAGCACTTCTCCAATGGCCCATGCATGACCTACAATGAGGCTTCCAGCAGAACTGCCAACATGTCCTACTCTCCGGCATCCACCACCTGTGGAATAAGCTTGGTTTGGATTCTTTAAAAATATTTTTAAACAGCTGGAAATGTCTCAAGAACACCAGAAGACACAGTCATTAATTACAAATCCCAGGCAGTGGGGTCTTACCTGAATGAAGAAATCCTAAGAGTCAGGGAGAGGACCTCACTTAAACTCACCCCTCATCTACCTCCCCCACTTTGTACCAGCTGATTCTTTACCTTAAGTGCATTCTAGAATCATGTGAGAAAGCTTAAAAATATATTAAACACTTGGATCTGATTCCCAAGAGGTTTTGATTTAGTGACCTTGGGAGGCACCCTGGAAGTTTCTAAATTCCCAAGGTGATCTTAATGTGCAGCCAAGGCTGAGAACCACTGATCTCCCCTATGCCGTGTCACCATGTCCAGGAAGACACCGACATGGGAAGGCACACCATTATCTCTAGAAGAACCTAGGGCCTTCTTAGACCAGAAAGGACAAGAAAAACACAACTTTGTGCCTCCTAGTTACCCTAATTTCCCAAGATAACATGTCTTGGAACATGTATCTGAACTTCCTGAACTGACATGTATGTCAGTTCCCACATACTTGGTCACTTCCTGCCCAAATCTCAGCCTGTCGAGAATCCAGGAGTCCAGAAACTGACATTTTAAGTATTTGTTAAATAAAGGCTGAGCCACTTCTCTCAGCTCCAATCCCAAACAGAATTCAGAGCAGTAGATGAGGGCAGCCCATGCCCTTGTGCAAGCATCCCTCCTTCCTCTCTCTGGGAAGTTGTACTTGAATGTGAGTTGCTGGAGAGCCTTGGGGCCAGGTGGGGGTCTTGCTGAGCAAGGCTCAGTTGATTCCGGTACCTAATACATTGGACAAGAAATGGAACTACAACTCAAAGGAATCTCACACGAAGAATCCTTATTGCTAGGACAAGAAAGAGAGGACTTTGTGCAGATGCCTCTTCTGCCCTCTAGACCCATGGTGGTGGTGGGGGGGGGGACAACAGAAGGACTGGATATGCAATAGGGTCATGCATGAACCCTTCCTTACTGCACAGGCACTCCTTCTGCAGGAGGTTAAAAGGAGGAAGTAATGGGGAGTTTCCCATCCATTCCCAGGGCTCAAGTCTCAAAGGGTCAGCAGGGACAGAAATAGCCACTCTGGAAATTGTCCTCTCATTACTTCTCCTGTGTTAATCCTGCTAAGCTTGCTGCAGCAGAAAAAGTCATGCTAGAGCACACACTGCAGTCTAGTTCATCTAGCCCTTTGAGTTGGGTACAGAGCTTGTGTTTGAGTAGTCAGTCTTCACTTCCTCCTGAGATCTGTTAGATTTTCCATTGCGAACAAGCAAAGGATTTCCAGGGAAAGGGGTCCAATTAAAATTAAGCTAAAAAAATGACTTCCCTCAGTAATCTGGCCCTCATCCAATCTATGCAGGTCTCTAGCAAGAGCAGGAGTGAAGAGAACCTTACCTTCCGAGCAGAGTGTACCACCATAGCCAGTAGTGGAACAGTCACAGGTAGGGTGGCCATCCAGGAGGAAGCAGATCCCACCATTCTCACAGGGACGCTCACCACAGGGTCCTTCAGCTTCCAACTGGACACCCTGGCTTCCCAGAAGCCGGGGCTCTGAGTTGCCATACTTAAGATCCAGGATTAAACCTCTGAAGCCAGGTATGGCTTGTACTCCATCAAGGGTCAGGGCAGAAGACCGTATGTCAGCAGGGACTCCACCAAGAAACAAGTCACTGACCACATCCATGTAGGGCCGCTGGGGCTGCAGCTCCCCCAACTGGCTCTCTCCATCAAGCACCAGCACTGTCTGCAGGTGGTCACGGCTCACCATAAGGAAGTGCCAGCTGCTGTCGTTCACCTGCTTGTTGGACAGCACAGCAGTCTCAGCGCAGTCCATGCTGAAGCGGAGCTGAACACGGCCATCCACCAGAGAGAGGCAGAGGAAGTCACACACGCCACCATCGTCCAGGTAGAGGAGCAGCCCCGTGGAGACGTTAGTCTTGAACTGGAAACTCAGGTCGCTGCGCGTGCTGGCATCCCATCGGAGGTAACGGGCCCACTGGTTGGGGAGACCCATGAACTCTAGGCCCAAGCAGAGCCCCAGCAGAGACCCCAGCAGGATGCTCACCTTCAGGGTGAAGAACACAGAGTGTAGGGTGAAGGTCATTGTGACTATAGGGATAAAGGCCAGAGGAGCAGATAACCCAAGAAATAGCCCTCTGGGGAGGTTCTCCCTTTGGCAGTAGAAGGGAGAAAGGAAAATGAGACAGAGTTGGAAGACAGAAGGAGACACACAAATACTGAAAGGAAGGAGGAAAGAGAAGATAACAGCCCCAGATGGGGACACAAGCAAGAAATCCAAAGAACAGACAGAGGAGACAAACAGGGCAGCAGAAGAGACAGCAATCAAGTGGGGCCAGGGAAGGACTGGAATAAGCAGGAAGTATATTTCTCCAAGAAAAGATCTCAGCTATCCATGCGGATCCGGAGGCCTTGATTCAAGGAGGAGGAGGAGAAGTTGCTCAGGGTGGAAGGAAGCCTTCAGGATTGTGCTTCTCCCAACAGGCCCCCAAAGGCCCCAGCCAGGGAGGCCAGCAACAGGCCTGTGGTTGGGGGCGCCGTGATGAAGGAGGAGCAAGCCACAAGGTGAACCAGGAGAAAGGTAGAGATGGGCCAAGGACCAGTCCTGAAGTTTTGCCTCCTAGCAGTGGCAGGCAGAGGGAAAAGGTGCAGCCCACGGCTGAATACTCAGGCAGTGCACAGCCCAGTGCTGGGTAGTGGCAGATTCAGGCGTCATGGTGCTGGCCAAAGGCAGTCTTGCCCATTGCCCACCTCTCAGGACTCCAGAGCAAAGACCTATGGAACAAGGGGAGAGAGAAGGAAAAGAAGAAGAGGAAGATAAGGGCCACATGTCAGGAAAACACAGCATCCTAGCTCACAACTGATAGACTGCTGACTTTACAACCCAGTTTATTCTAGGACAGCTACAGTGCTGAATCCTCCAAACAGGAGAAGTAACCACATTCTTCCACAGCTATTTGGAACCCTGAGCCCAGTTCCTAATGGTACTGCCTTAGTTTGTTCTGTCTCTGTCTGTCTTTTTCTGTCTTTCTATCTCTTTGTCTCTGGCTCTCTGACTCTGTCTCTTACTCTGTCTCTGTCTCTCTCTCTTTTACTCTCTCTCTTCTCTCTCATTGCTGAGACAAAATACCCAATGCCCCAAATTAAGGAAGCAAAGTTTTATTTAGCTCACAGTTTGTGGAGGTTGCAATCCATACTCAGCTGACTCCAAGGCAGGCTGGCATTGGCAGTGGGCAACCATTCATGGTCACAGAAGATATCAAAAGCAACAAGAGCAAAAGAGGGGAAGTAAACTTCCTTCTCTCCCTTATATTGTTGTATATAGACTACCCAGCCTAGGGCAGTATAGACACATCCCCTAATCCCAGCATTAGACAATGAACCAATCATATACTCTAGATTCAGCTACCTGGGAAAAACCCATTCCCCATGACCCAATGAAGCTTTGGGGGGACATCCAAAAACAAACCATAACAATGCAGTCAGTTTTTCCATATGCAAAAATAGCATAAATGTCTCAAAGACACATCAGCACATTTTTATTCTATTCATTTAAAGGGTCACACAAATTTAAATCTTTAAAGTATTTTACACACTCAAATGTCCACACCTAATTTTTACTTATTTGCCTATTGAAAGATACTGATTTTTAAGGTTTTTCTTTTTCAGTTTGAAAATCTACAGCTTGAGTATAGAAGGCATAAGACAAATTCCTACCTTTAAGCTTTTGCAATAAATATTTATAAAAATCAATGAAAATAAACTAGAAGGTGAGCAATGAGCATGAAACAACTTATCTCTTACTAAATTTTTTTAAAGCCCTTACAGGGAAAAAAAGTGCTTTGAGGTTAAAAAATAAAAAAGGCTGAATTTCAATTCTAGCTCCTGCATGTGGAATGTTAAGAAGAGTATTTAATGTATTTGAGCTTCAAGTTCCTTATTTTTCTAGTTCTTATATGAGGAACTTCAAGAAAATACTTAATTTATTTAAAATTATAATCTCCTCATTTGAAAAATAGATAATACCAGCCACTTTCCATGATTAAAGGAAGAATTAAACAAGTAGATATGGAATGATCCAAGCATGAAACTTTATAATATCTTATAAAGTGATAAATAAATGCTAGGTGTGCTGGGCATGGTGGCTCATGCCTATAATCCCAGCACTCAGCAGGCTGAGGCAGGAGAATTGCTGTGAGTTCGAGACCAGCCTGGACTACAAAGTAAAATCGTGTCTCAAAAAGAAAAATACATACAGATATATATACATACATACATACATACATACATACATACTAGGTTCCTACTTTCTTATTCTTGAATGGGACAGGATTGGAAGAGGGCTTGCTAGTGTGTGTCTGTGTACGTATGGGTATGTGTATGTCAGTAGAGTAAGCCCATTAAATAAAAACACAGTACTTTAAAAAATTATGACAACTGCAGAATGGGTTACAACTGCATAGTTAATAAATGCCACTGGGGTCAGGAGGGAAAAAAAGAAATGCCACAGGCCAAAAGTACATACATTAGAAGGCTTAGAAATGCAGTTGATGTTTTTCAACTCTTTATATGTTCTGGATATGTCTTTGTGTAAATAAAAAAAAGAAAGAAAGGAACGCAGTTGAATGAGTGACCTGGCTTCCGATGGCAAACACTGGCCCACCTAACTAAGACAGTGAGTTCTGTGTTCAGATGCAACAGAGCGTATCATTTCCAAGAGCTGGACAAGGGTCTGCTTTTCCTTGGCATATCTGATAGCTCCCTGTGGTCTCTGTTGGAGCATCACTCTTCATTATTTTATGATGACCACACCAGGAAAACTGGTTCTTACCCCTGCTTTGAAGAGATGGATATTTCCCTTAACCAGGTACCCATTCCTGCTCCCCTCATGTCCAAACAAATTCTACTGACAGCAGGCTGATTAAATTCATTCTAAGGAATGTGTTGATTTTACAAAAGATTTTGTCCAATAAGTGTTTTCTAAAGTGTGGCATGTTGTTTCCAGGGTGCAAGTGATGCTGAACTGGAACATGGACACAGGCATGTGTTGGTGCCAACTCATACAAGTTTGTGTAAACCAAGCACTAAATGTCAAACATTCTTTATTACATGTTTACAATATGCTATGATTAATTTATCATAAGGAGTTGGTTTATACACCTCTGAACTTTTTTCATCCCCTAACCCTCCCATCCTGCCCTGCTCCTTCCATCTCTTGATCCCTTTACCATTTGAAAAAATTCTATTTCCATATTTTCCTTCAATTTTTTTATCCCCTTTCCTTCTCCTCCCTTTATCTCCCTCCATATTTTTCCCCTTTCCATTTGAAAAAGGTCTCCCTGCTTCTGATTAAAATTTCAAATATTTTTGAACTGGTTGACATTACTTTGGTAGCAATCAAGTAATTACTGCAGGAGTATTTAAACCATGAGGAAAGGTAAGTATCACAACTTAGAGTTTATGAGAAAATCATATTTAAGGAAAGATATGATAAAGGGCAGGGAAATTAGCCATGTAGATATCTTGGGAAAATGTTCAGAAGTTAATATCCAATGCAGAAGTCTTCAGTGTGGAATAGGCTGTTGCAATGAAGGAAAAAAGGGATGATGCTGTTGGAGTGAAATGTATAGAATGCATGAAGTCACAGGTAGGTAATAGGAGGCTGGGTCATGAGAAGTGACAGACCTTAAGAATGAGATCATGGTGTTAGGTGAAGTACGCCAACCAAGTCAAAAGGCAGCATCCAAGGGGAGAGGGGAAACTGTTCAGCCCAACTGTGTGTTGAGCTCCAGTTCATTCCAGGCACTACTGGATCATAACAGAATAAGGTACCATTCTTATTCTTGAGACCAACACAAACTAATGGAAGACAAGATATTTTAGGGACGATAAAGTGCAATGATTAGGAGCCCAGGCCCTAGAATCATACTGCTTTCTAGGGGATTCTTTTGAGAAAGTAACTTTCTTTTGAGAAAATAATCTGCCATAAGACCATGTCATGAAGCGGGAGCTCCAGAAACATTTGTAAAAACAATGAACAGGAAAATAGAAGAGAAAGAGAAGCCCTGTGGTCACTTGACTTTTGCTCCATGCAGTGTTCCATATGACCCACTTTCACATGACAATTCTAAGCCCACACACTTTGTTAGATGCCAATCTCAGATGACCCAAAAGGACAAAGCAGCATCTTCTCAGTGGCCTGGGATGAATTAAGAACTTGGCTGCCCAAGAGTACTCGCCTGTGAGAGAGGATCATGGGAATTTTCCCAGCTTGCTTTAGGTTGGCCACTCTATCCTGCCTTGCCAAGCCCTTCCTTAGACTCCCATACAACCTCCCCAGGTCAGACCAACATTGGAGATGCCAATGTCCCCCTACCCAGCATCATGGAGGATCAAAATGTAGACTGAGGGAAACCAGTCTTTCTTTCCCACGGCTGTTAGCAGATTGAATCTTGGGAGTGCTGGCATAAGAATTGGGTTTCCCTAGACTTGACATCCTATGGTCTATCCACTTTCTCTCCAAAAGTCCTTGAATTTTGTTCTTGGATTACGGACACTCCTATGGCCTCTAGGGATTTTCAAAAATGGCCAAAAGCTAGAGACAACCTTACATTAACCATCACAGATCTCTAATGGACTTCTCTCAGCATTTACCCTTCAGACTTCTTTAACTGGAATTAGAAATGCCAAACTAAAGAAATGGGACAATGGAAGCCTCTTCACTCAGTCAGCCAACTGCCACCCTTCCTTGAGCACAGATAGCCATGGAGACAAGCAGCCTGCCCTAGATCCCACATGGAGGGCCCTGGCTGGTGCCAAAGCTCAACACACTTATCTGTTGTGTGGGACTCAAGCAGGAGAAGAAAAATGAGTGACATTATCTAATTGCCAGCTAATTTACATAATTATTGAGCAGCACACTTTTCTGTGGGGTGAACATCTTTACAAATATCTCCCAATCCGGCTGCTTAGGAGACAGGAAGTCCTCACACAACTCTGACACGTGGGTCACTTGGACAGATCTGGGTGCCATTTGCCCTCCCCACCCTCACTCCCAGTTCCTTTGCTCCCTCTTCCACCTGCCAGAGTTTTAGTTAGCATGAAAAGGTCTCAAAAAAAAAAAGTCAACACTATGTGCAGAGTCAGGATTGGTTGGGAAGACATGACAACCACCCTCAGGCATGCCACAGTCCACCAGCCCTGACTTGCCAGGTTTTCCTCTATAACCTCATTATGTTCCCTCTGTCAATGCCCCCAGAACCAGAAAAGCCCCTTAATGGTTCTCTGTTGATTTTGTTCCTCATTCAGTGCACACTTCTTTCCACTTTGCAGGTAAATGATTCTCACCACCAATCTCAGCCCATGTCATGCAGGTGGGGTGCAACCCAAATACAGATCACATGACCCACTTTAGCCAATTAGGGCATTTCACTCTCCCGGCCAGAGTGACTCATTAGGGGATGAGTCTGTCATTCACACTTAGTCAAATTAGACAAATCAATGCTGAGACTTTGACTGAAATTATTAGGAGAAAGAGTCTTGTCTCTTTTATTATGGCATTGAACTATTAAAATAGTATCCAAACTCAAACACCATTGTTATATTGGAGATACTCTTCTTATCCAAAATGAAAAGAAGTAAGAGATAGAGACAGATTTCTAGTGATGTGGTTGCAACACCTACATCTACCCAGGCCTGAAGCCTGGATAATCTTGGGAATTTCGTTATATAAACCAAAAAAAATTTTTTTATTTAAAGAGAAAAAAAAAGGAAAAAGATAGAAATATTACAGAATTTCAAGAAGATAAACAGTAAGAAATCACTAGTTGATAAATTACATATTGTTCTTTTAGAAATAGTTTTTCAAGTTACAAAATTAAAGCACACAAAGTGGACACTAAAGCAGTGAGAGTGCAAACAGATATGTTCAACAATCCAACAAGAACCTAGAAATATGGTCATCAATCCCACATATCTAAACATACATGCAGCTATATCTTTTATAGCGCTTCCTATTTCCTCTTTTTTACAATAGCAATTATACATTTTTAAAATTTTATTTAAAGAAAAGAAAAAAAAGCAAAACAGAAAAAAGGGTAGCAACAATACCAAATTCTAAAAGAAAGAAAGAAAGAAAGAAAGAAAGAAAGAAAGAAAGAAAGAAAGAAAGAAAAAAAAAAGGAAAATGAGAAAAAAAACCACTAAGAAATCACTAGTTTATAAAATACATATTGTCATCTTGGATGTAGTTGTTCAAGTTACAAAGCTAAAGGGTACATAGTAGACATTCAAACAGTCAGACTACAAACAGTTCTGTTCAAAGATCCAACAAAGATTCAGCAATATGGTCATCTATTTTACACGCTCAAATATACATGCAGTTATATCCCTTAGAGCACTTTCTTTTCCTCTCTTTCTTATAATAGCAATTACACATTTTGGTTTTATTACTTGTAGTTCTTATTTACTTTTTACACTAGTGATACAATATGATATTTATAAATAAGATTCTTATTTATTTCATTAATGAGGATAGTCTCAAGTTGTCTCCATTTACCTATGAAGGCCTCAAGATCATCCTTTTTTATAGCTGAGTAATATTCTATTGTATAAAAATGCCACATCTTTTTCATCCACTCTGCAGTTGATGGGCATCTTGGTTGTTTCCAGGTTTTAGCCATCACAAATTGTGCTGCTATGAACATAAGTGCACATATAGCACTGTGATATGAACTTTTCAGTTCTTTGGGGAAAATACCCAGGAGGAGAATAGCTGGATTGAATAGGGCTTCCAATCCTAGTCTTCTGAGAATTCTCCATATGGATTTCCATAATGGTTGCACCAGTCTACATTCCCACCAACAGTGGGGCAGTGTTCTTTTTTCCCCACAGCCTCGCCAACATTTGTTATGCATTA